>PVIU01009293.1:0-77255 GCA_004026605.1 Ondatra zibethicus
GAAACAGACTCTCTGAATATGACTGACAATGGGGACTGACTGAGAAGCCAATGATAATGGCACTGGGATTTGATTCTACTGCATGTACTGGCTTTTTGGGATCCTAGTCAGTTTGGATTCACACCTTCCTAGGCCTGGATGGAGGCGAAAGGGCCTTGGGCTTCCCACAGGGCAGGGTAACCTGCCCTCTCTTAGGACTGGAGGGGAAAAGGGGAGGGGGAGTGGGGGAGCGGGAGGGAAATGGGAGGAACAGAGGAGGTGGAAATTTTGAATGGTATTATTTATAATGCAATAATAAAAAAAATTAAATGTGAAAAAAATAAAAAGAACTAAATCATAATTTTAAAAAAAACAAAGACTTAAAGTTCTTGTCAAACAGGTCTTCCACTTCTTTCGTTAGTGTTACCCCAAGATATGTTATTTGTGGCTATTGTGAAGGGTGATATTCCTTTTCTTTCTTTCTCAACTTCATCATTTGTATATAGAAGGAGTACTGATTGTTTTTTTAGTTGATCTTGTATTCTGCCCCATTACTGAAGGTATTTATCAGCTGTAGGTGTTCCCTGGTAGAGTTTTTGGGGTCACTTATGTATACTATTATATCATCTGCAAATAGTGAAAGTTCAACTTCTTCCTTTCCAATTTGAATCCCCTTGATCCCTTTTTGTTGTCTTATTGCTCTAGTCAGAAATTCAAGAACTACGTTAAATAGATATAAAGTGGACATCCTTGTCCTTTTTTGATTTTAGTGGAATCACTTTGAATTTCTCTCCATTTAATTTGATGGTGACTGTTGTCTTGCTGTGTATTGCTTTTATTATGTTTAGGTATGTTCCTTGTATCCCTGATCTCTCTAAGAACATTATCATGAAGGGGTGTTGGGTTTTGTCAAATGCTTTTTCAGCATCTTATGAGATGCTCGTATGTTCTTTTTTCTCTTTCAGTTTATTTATATGGTAGAATACATTAATAGATTTTCATACATTGAACCATCCCTGCGTCTCTGGGAGGAAGTTAACATGATCATGGTGGATGCTTTTTTTTTTTGAAGTGTTCTTGGATTCAGTTTTTCAGTATTTTATTATTTTTGTATCTATGTTCATGAGTGAGATTGATCATAATTCTCTTTCCTGCTTGAGTCTTTGTAAGGTTTCAGTATCAGGGAAACTGTAGCCTCATAAGAGTTTGGCAATGTCCCTTCCGTTTCTACTATGTGTAACACTTCAAGGAGTGTAGGCAATAGCTCTTCTTTGAAGTTCTGGTAAAATTCTGCATAAAACCATCCAGCACTGGGCTTTTGTTGTTGTTGTTGTTGTAAGGCTTTTTGATGATTTCTTCTATTTCCTTGCAGATTATAGGACTATTAAAATTGTCCACCTGGTCTTTATTTAATTTTGAATGTGGTACCTATTCATAAAATTGTCTATTTCTTTTGCATTTTCCAATTTTGTGGAGTACAGATTTATAGAGTATGACCTAATGATTCTCTGGATTTCCTCAGTGTCTGTTATGTCATCCTTTCCATATCTTTTTTTTTTTTTTGGATGTTCTCTCTCTGCCTTTGACTAGTTTGGATAGAGTATGTCTATTTTGTTGATTTTCTCAAAAAAAGCTCTTTGTTTTACTAATTCTTTGTGTTTTTTCTTTGTTTCTATTTTACTGATTTCAGCCCTCAACTTGATTATTTTCTGTCATATACTTCTCCTGTTTCTTTTTGTTCTAGAGCTTTCAGCTGTGCTGTTAAGCCACTAATGTGAACTTTCTCCATTTTCTTTATGTAGGCACTTAGTGTTATGAACTTTCCTCTTAACACTGTTTTCATAATTTTCCATAGGTTTGGGTACATTGTGCCTTCACTTTTGTTGAATTCTAGAAAGCCTATAATTTCTTTACTTCTTTCTTAACCCAGGGATGGTTAAATTGTGCATTGTTCAATTTTCATGAGTTTGTAGGCTTTTTGGAATTAGTGTTGTTCTTAAATTCTAACTTTAAACCATGGTGATCAGATAAGATAATGGGAGTTATTCCATTTTTTTTGTAACTGTTGAAGTTTGCTTTGTTAACAAGTATGTGGTTGATTTTAGAGAAGGTTCCATGAGGTGCTGAGAAGACGGTATATTATTTTGTGTTTGGGTGGATGTAGATGTCTGTTAAGTCCATTTGAGTCGTGGCATTTGTTAGTTCTCTTATTTCTCTGTTAAGTGTCCTGTCCAATAGGGAGAGAGGGGTGTTGAAGTCTCCCACTATTAGTGTGTAGGATTTGATTTTTGATTTAAGCTCCATTTCATTTAAGGAATTTTTCATTTCCTCTTTCAAGGTCTTTATCATCTGCATAAACTTATATTTAAAATTGTTTCCTTCTGCTTCTTCTGGGTTAGGATGATCAGGTGTACGACCACTGGATTCTGGTGTTACCATGTTACTTTTTATGTTCTTGAATGAATTTTTGCATTGGCTCCTACCCATCTCTTTCTGCAAATGGTGCTGGCAGTGTCTTTGCCTCTTGGTCCAATCCTTGCAGTGGCTGTCTGTGTCTTTGGGAACTGTTTTTGGTCCGCTTTGTACTGTCACTGTCTGTGTCCCAGGCAGTCACTGATATCTCTCTTGGCCTGCTCTCTTGGTTTGCTCACTTGGTCTACTCTGTGCAGTCACAGCCTGTGCTGCAGCTTGTGTTTTAGATTTTCTCTTTTGATCCTATCTCTTTGTCTTCTCTGTGAATTTGCATTCTGTGTTTTAGAGTTCCACTGAGGTTGTGGAGGATAGCAGAGTGGAATTTGTAGCTTGCAGGATCCGATGGATGGGGTAGGGGTATTGGGCAGCCTACTTGCAGGAAGCTTGCATGCTCGCTGGCTAGAGAAGTTGAGACAAGTCTAGTAATATATTCTTAAGAAAAAGTAAATTAAAACATACTAACTTTAATTTCTAAACTTGTATATCAATGATTTTATATCAAGTCTTAGAGATTAAATCTTACAGTCATATAAATACATTTTTCCATGTCTTCCAAAACCCTAGTTAAATTACTGTTATTTTAAGTGGTTGTAATAATTATTCTTCTATTAAGGTATAAATCACAAAAATCAGAAGACAATTTCCTCAAAATTGTCCACCTTTGGCAGTGAAAATATACTGAAAATTACTTTTCTAATTGCATCATGACTAAAGTCCTTTTCCTTTTGTGAAAACATTGAAATTTAGCACACTGCTTCAAATATTCATTCTATGTTTATGACAGAATCAAACTTCTCTATCAAGTTATCTTTACACCAGTTGGTGCAGTTTTGGTTTTGTCTCCTTCAGTCTTTAGCTTGTTGAAAGGGTTAAACAAATATGTTGACCACAATTCAAGTTCATATATTAAGTTATGTATTTGTCTCCTTAACAGAAATACATGTCAATTGCTTTATCAGAATTACAGGTAAATGTTAAAATGATTCAAGGAAATAAAATATACAGACAGAGCCACAAATTAAAATTCACTCCTGTGTGATTCTTATTTGCATTGGATAGATGTGTGGCAGAACAAGTAATTTTTATGAAATTTATAACAGGGTAAGAGCATGAGAGCATTTTAATGTGTCCTATAATCAAGAAAGTTATCCTTTATCAGATACAATATAATTTGTTATAATTTAACAAGTTCTTCTTTCTTTAGGTCTTTATAATGTGGTGGTTATATCTTTTTTAATGTCAAGGAACTTTTTCTGAGGCACACATTAATATATTGTCTCCTGAGTCATAAAATTGTAAAAAAAATTATATTTTGTTTCATAAATATAATTGCAGCAATTCTTTAAATGACATTGACTGGTATTTATTCACCTCAATTGTTCAAGGAGATTATGAATGAAATAAGTATCACATAATTGTAGATACATAGCAGTAATAACCCGACAGACAATCACAATCTTTCAGCATTTAGTAAAAGCCAAATACCATAAGAAATGAACAAAAAGTCTAATAACTAACGTTTGTACTTATGAAATGTTAAATATCCCTAATTTTCCTTGATTGTAATTGAAAGGAGATGTGTCCTGATTTAATTATGAGTAATAAATCAATAAACCAGATATATTCGTCTCTACATTTATATTTGGGCAATTCAATTCTTGAATCCTCTCAAATTTGTATCTGATTGAATAAAATAGTCTACAGGCATAGTATAATATATCCACTTAAATTTGTATTTTCAAAATTTCAGATGACTTTAAAGAAAGTATTTATGTTTCAATGTTACATGAAACATCATAAAAATCTGTTTTCTGAATGATAACTTACCCAAAGCTTTTCTTTAGTTAATATCGGATTTTACCTGAAAATTCCATTTGTGTAGGAATCCTTTATGACTGAATATCTAAAAGCTTAGCACATGCCAATTTCTGATGCAAAGTAAAAATGCTGAGTGCTAGACTTCTAGATATCTCCTATACACTAAACAAAATTACTAAATAACGAGCAAGAGAGCAGACCATAGTAGTAGGGTCTCCCCTGGGAAGTACGATGTCTAGCCACAGGTTCTCTTTTGCTGACTGGTAAAGGTTGCAGTCTCCCCATGGCCTGGCAGCTTATCTCTATAGCTCTGAAACATGGGGCTGCTTCCCTTCAGCAGAACTACCTGCCTCTGTTTGCCCTCATCTGGAGAATGGCCCTGAGTCTAGATGACTAAATTTATCTGAAAGTTGTCTCTAAACCTTATGCCTGGTTTGTCTTTAGCTTGACCCTTAACACAGATTTCTGCTAAGAAGACTTGTTCTGCTATAGGAACAACATACAAAGACTTGTGATGGGAGCATTGCCACTTAGTGCAAATTAGACATTGTCCCCAGGCTCGTAATCTTATATATTCCTTATACTCTGGAATAAATTGAGCTGATTCCTCAAAGTCTGTCTCCCAGAGGGCTGTTTCCATTCCCACCCATAGCAATCTTCAACACTGTTCCCTACTTCTGTTCTCTCCAGGACGTATGCAGTCAAATATCTGAAGGAAGAAGCAGAGCCATAGTTCCTCTCTTTGAAACACTGTTTTAGAACAGTGCAAAGTATGGGGTTTTGCTTTATGAAACAAGCCTTAATTTCAAGCAGAATGTAGATCATTACTACTTTGCATTCGACCATTATTGTAGCAGTGGGCATGGTTTGACAGTTTGGGAGTGATTGTTGTTCTCAGAATGTACAACTGGGTTACTCGTCTCCTTTTGCACTGTGCATAGCACCTGATACCATCATGAAGGCTACCAGGCATGGATGACAATTCTAGATGAGCATTAAATTCCCTGTGTTCTATGCCTTAAGTATGTGGTGTCTCCAGCAATGAGTCTTACCCTCAGGGTCTGAAGGATAACCAAGTGCATTTTCACTAGCCCTCTGCTAAGTAGTCATATGTACCAACTCATAATGAGCTAGCATTATAACCCTAGATTAATGTACCACTCAATCTAGATCAGAGTTCTGTCTACTTAAGTGATCAATTAGCAAAGACCCACAACTAGGTCACAGTGCATAGCATAAGAGACTGTAGAAGACTGAGCCATAGATAGGATAACTGTATCATGCCTCATCCTCCCCAGTGTTGGGAATCATTGCATATGATGAAGAAGAAAGATAGTAAAAGCTGAGGTAGTGGATCGCTATAAGGATGCAGTGTTATCAGAAAAAAACAGGGAAGTGGTACATATTATCTCAAGGTAGTTGTTTGTCATAGCATGAAAAGGACCTGTCTAAGATCAAAGCAGTCAGCATCTCAGCATTATAAAGGAGTTCAATAGGAGATGAATTCTCTACTCTTGCTCAAGAGTTATTAGTAATTGATAAGTTCTGGGAAAGGAAGACTCAGTTTTGTTTGTTGTTTTTGTTTTGTTTTGTTTTAATCCATGGTGTGGCTCCTGGAATTCCACATATACAGTAGTATTTGGGCAAGAGAAATTGGACTAGACTTTTTAAATAAATAAAAGAGAGTTATAGGTAAGGTGGGTAGATCTGGGATGAGTAGGGGAGCGGTGAATAGAATCAAAATGCATTGTACAAAATTCTCAAAGAACTAATAAAAATTGCAAAGAATAAAGAAACAACAAAATAAATAGAAGAGCAAATGAAGATCCCTACAAGAAAACAGTAATGTGAAAAAAAATCAATGGTCCATTTTTATCTTATTGATTTCTACTCTTCTCCAAATGATATCAGAGTGTTCATCTGTGCTTGTTATTCTTTCACTCAGCAGCAATAGATTTATGCTCAGCATCAACCATGCTGCACTCTGCTTGAGGGCCCACTGAGCACCTGACACTGAATACAGTTTGGACCTAAGTGTAGTCCCCACATTGATGAGGTTTCCATGCCAACAGTAGGAAGAGAGATCCTGATTCACACTATGCCTTTACAGACATCATCACTGGTCTGGACCTTAAAATCTGAATTCCTGGGTTAAACACTTGACTCTGCCTCTTAGTGTCACTTTAAGCACATTGCTTAGATTTTCTCTTTATGATTTTTCATGTGGTATTTTAGAAATATTGTTGCCAAAAACTGGATTTTTTTTACTTCAAATTCCATTGTTATTCATGACAAACGATACTTATTGATCACATTTTTGCTCTTGTTAGGAATTTGGCCAGTCCCAGTAAAACTTAATTCACTAAAATATGCAAGGCAAAGCAAGTACTAGGAAGAGTAATTAAATTTAGTTTTTTAATGGCAATATCATTATAAATTAATGCTTTATTGAAACTAAAATAACTAATGCAGTATAGGACAAAAGCCCTAAATTTATTCATTCATCCATGCAATTAGTACAAATGCTTAGAAATGCATTGTGTGTGTGCACTCCTTTTAGTTCTGCTCACTATCTGTCACACTCTCCTGAAGGCCAACAGTTTTTATAATATTAATGTAATATTTGAATTCATGCCTCTAAGTATTTTAATGTGTTCCAGTTATGAGTTTTAAACTTCATACTAACAAAATCAGTGCCATAATTAAAAAAAAAACTGGGACATCATTAACCAAAATCTATATTTTTGGAGATATGTGTAGTTTCAATTAATAATAAATACAAGTCACATGGATGCAATTTGAGATTTTGATATTTTTATAATTTGCTGAAAGTAGTTTCTAAGTAACTTCCAAATTAAAAAGGAAGAGTAGAGAAAACTATACAGTGTACAAATTAAACAAAAAATCTTCAAACTAGAATGTTATTTGGTAGTTGATTTCTATCCCAAACTTTTCAAACATAGATTCCTACAAGGAAATCCCAGCTCTTCTTCTCAAATACATTTTCCTTCTAATCCAATTTATTTTACGGAGGCAATTGAATCCAGGTGCTAAAGGCATTGCTGGTATGATATGATGCCATAGTTCCTGCAACTCACAGATTTCAATTTACATAACTAAGTTTAAATAACAGTAGCATTCAAATAACTTTATCTCATTTTTAGAAAGAGTAATTAGCTCTGAGGAACTGCACCCATGCTGTTAGCTCTTCATTCCATTCATTACTATTAAGTAGAATTACTTTATGATTGATGACTAAAGACAACACATCTTCCTACCTGTGTTGGTGAGTGACTGGTGCTCAGTAGTTGTTCAGTTGGGCAGTAAGCTAAGTTTGCAGTTGTGTTACCTTCTTACCCTATGTCCATTGACAAATGGGAACAAAATTAAATTAAAAATAAAGAGAATCAAAGGATGAAATTTTCTACCAAAATTTGAAAAGACTAGGGCTGCACTCAGAAGGAGTTAGTGAAGGTAAACTTAATGATATAAAGGAAGAAAGAGACTGTTATAAAGAGGAGAAAATGCCTCAGAGGAGTGGTTGCTGGCCACAATGTTCCATCAAAGCCACACAGGACTTTTACAATGAAAACTCAGGGGTAAAATAATGGAAAATAAACAAAATTGGAAAATGTATATGACAATTTACTGTCACATAGAAATCACAGAAGGTTCATAAACGCTCTATGATGCAAAGAAGGCAAGCACTGTTCAAAGCTCTTTTAATAATATCACAAAGGAATCAAACACTAATTCTCAACATAACAGAATACAATGGCATTTACTTTACTTTCATTGATTTCAACTGTTAAGTTCAGTTTTACTATATATACTTTTTATTTTCATTTCTGAGATACCTGTCTAGTCAACAGGATCTGTTTTAAACAGTCATTATAGTTTGTTTATTAGAGTTGGATAGGTTAATTGTTGCATTCCCCACAGATTTAATATTAAGATTATTTTGAAAATTTTGTCATATATATTACCACACAGATAGGACTTTCTTTATAGGAATCCAGTAAGCTTTCTGAAATGACAAATAATAAGGGCAGGGGTGTCCAGCCATGATCACTTAACATCTGTGAATTTTTTTCCTGTAACCTTAACAACAAAAGTTAATATTAACAAAACTGTCCGTTTTATGAATCTTTTGTAGTCAGCATGAAAGCAGTGAAGTTCAAGTTCAATTAGAGCCAAAAAAAGCCCAAAGCCAGAGTTTTAGATCTAACTGTAGTATAATGCATCTCAATTGTCTACTGATTGTCATGTTCAAATATTGAGTCTTCCTGGTCCAGATACCAATTGTCTGGTAAATGTATTTTACAAAACAATGCTACTTTCACTTAATATAATATTCTATTTTACTGAGTGCATATGAGGCCCAAAAAGTTTAAAAAAGGAAAGTTATGTTTCTATTACTCTAGTTGTGATATTAATAGTGCTAATATTTTATTGATTATGATGCTCTAAAATTTATAGTTATATGATGATATGGTTCTGTCCTTTGAAAATTATCTTATTTGTATATGTTTCTGTGTATGTAAAATGAAGAGAAAGAAAGAGAGAGAGAGAGATTGTGTGAGAAAGTAAGCTACAGTACAATACTGGAGGTCAAAGGGCAACACTTGGAATTGGTTTTCTCCTCTACCATAGATTCTAGGGATCTAAATCTGAATATCAAGTTTACACAGCAAGTACTTTTATCTACTGGACTGTCTATTCAGCCTCAACACTGTCTTCCAACAAAGATTACATTTGCAATGTTTAGACTTAATAAACCATAGGTTATTTTTTATATCTTCTCTGGGTAAAAAATGAACATGCAAAAAAGTCAACAACAAAATAAATGATTTGATTAGAATATTCTTTCCTATTTTTCACCTTAGAAATTTTATGCCCAGTTATTTTTTTTAAAGATTTTATTTATTCATTGTTTACACAGTATTCTTCCTGCATGTATGCTTGCATGTCAGAAGGGGGCAAGAGATATCATTACAGATGGTTGTGAGCCACCACGTGGTTGCTGAGAATTGATCTCTGGAAGAGTAGTCAGTGCTTTTAAACTCTGAGTCATCTCTCCAGCCCAGTCTATTTCTTTTACTTAAAAATAATTGATGTTTTAAAGAATTACATACCCCCTTGTTTTTTAAAGTATTTGTGTTACTGCACTTCTTTTCAGAGTCTCAGAAGAATCAGACATATGTCCTGAAATTGCAGCACTACTTTGCTTTTACTGTTTTCCAGGGAGGATTCAGAAGCATCACTTAATCTGTTTTGCCTCCTCTAACCCCAATCATCTAGGACTAAAAATGTGCTCAACTGTTTTCCTGGAGGTTTTCTTTTCAGCCATTGATTTTTATTTTTTTTAGATTTTGGGGAATAATCATTTTGTTCACCTTTGTTTCTTACACTTGAGAAGCTGAATAACAACAGAAAAAAAATACTATTATTAGCTAAGGATTTGAGACAGTTTAGAAAACGGGAACTTCAGAGAGGAATCTAACTAGGGTGTGCCACCCGAAGTTTGAAAGAGATTGCCTGTGTTCCTTTGCTGTGAAAATAATGCTAACATTTTTTGAAACAAAAATACTGCTTTAAATATTCTATTAAATTTTTCATTTAAAAATTATTTCATTAAAAATAATTGTGTAATTGTGTGTATGTACATAAAAACAGAGGGCAACCTCTAGTGTTATTCCCCTATTTGATTTTTCTCACAGGCTTACTATCCTAGTATGCTTCCTCTTTAAATTAGGCTTGCGTGTTTAAGAATGCCAGAGAAATTGCTGTCTCTTGATCCACAGTACATGTGCCATCAATTCTTATGTTTTTTGTAGATTCTGGAATTTGAACACAGATCCTTGAGTTTGTAGTGCTATTTCTCTTACTGCAGTCTCATCAGTTTAAACTGAGTTCTTCAAGAAATAAGAATTATCTTATTAGAGTCTGAAAAAGCATTTGACAAAATCCAAAACACCTTCATGATAAAGGTCTTAGAGAGATCATGGATACAAGGTACATACCTAAGCATAATAAAGGCAATATATAGAAAACTAACAGTAAACATCAAATTAATTGGACAAAAACTCAAAGCATTTACACCAAAATCGGGAACAAGACAAGACTGTACAGTCTCTCACTATCTATTCAACATAGTGCTTGAAGTTCTATCTAGAGCAATAAGACAAGAGGAGACCAAGAGGATAGAAATTGAAAAGTAAGAAGTTAAATTTCAGTATTTCCAGATAATATCATAATATACATAAGTGATACTAAAAATTCTACCAGGGAAATCCTATATCTGATAGATATGTTCAATAATGTGGTGGGACACTAGATTAACTCAAAAAAATCAGTAGCCCTCCTTTATACAAATGATAAAAGGACTGAAAAGAAATCAGAGAAACACCACCTTTTACAATAGCAATAAATAACATAAAATATCTTGGAGTAACATTAACCAAAGATGTGAAAGACCTGTTTGATGGGGAAGCCTTGTTAACCAATTATCTTTAAGTAGTGGGACCAAGTTAGAGTGTGGCTTTCAGGGACCTGGAGAAAAATGGATGTACAGCCTATGTGCACTCTCACTGTTTTTCCCTTTCCGCACAGCTGAGTTTGAACTTCTTTTTCCAGTTTTGTGAGTTTCCCCCTTATAAAAAATAAAAATATAATTGTTTATCTTTTAGCTAGATGGGTTATTTCCCAAATTGACTTAACTTCTACAGTTGGTACCTGATATGTGGGGCTTGGGTTTCCAGAGGCTCTAGCCAAATGCTGTCAGGCTCCACACCGTTTATTTGGGTATAGAATTCCCATGCAGCTGTTCTGACTAGCCACTAGATGCAATTTTTAATATTTTCTCATTAAACATCTCAGCTGGCTTCTGGGTCCAGTTTTCTGGCACTCATGGATGCTCAGGTGGGATACAGGCTTCCCTGGTTGTCTCTGTTAGGCATTTGTGCTTGTGTGGCTGCAGACCAATCAGGGACCTCCATGGAGTACACAGTCTGTGATTTATACTAAATAACTGTTTTTAATCTGAGCATATCCTTTAACTTTTAATGCTAAAATTCAGATTAAAACTGGCCACACAGCTACAAGTGCGGCACAACACCTACTCCAGCTCAAACTCAACCACAGGTAAGATTTATAACTTAAAATATAAATTATAAATTTATAGTTTAAAAGGACAAGATTGTGAACAATTTAATCATTCAGGAGTTCAATAGCCTTTTTACTTATACCATTTATCATGTTATGCAAGGTTTATATAATTTCCCTCCTACATCCTTCTATTTAATTCTGGGGATTAGCTTTGTCCTTCATATTTTTTCCTTATCAAATATGGTTTGATAATAGGGCCAAGAATGATGCACTTTCAGAAATGATATAGTCTTTACAGACTGATAATGATCAACCTAAAAGGGATATTCAGCACTCTGGAGAAGAATATAACAAATTTTACAAACAAAACCCAGTCAAATGAGGCACTTTTAGAAATGATACAGTCTTCACAAATTGAAAATGACCAGCTAAAAGGGAAATTCAGCACTCTGAAGAAGGATACAGCCAATTTGACAAACAAACCCAGTCAATGACAGAGGGTTCTGAGATATTGTCTGAGAGAATTCATACTGTTGAATGTATTAATCGGACTCTGTCAAAGGGTTGTGATAGACTGACTGATAGAATGTCTCTCCAGGAAGGTAATATGCATGCTATAAAAATTATGTTCAAGGATGAGACCTTATCTTTACTGGACAGACTTCACACCTTGGAATACTCAGTGAGGGCATTAGAACAGATCACTGGACAGGAGATCCAGACATTGCCAGAGGCAGTGGTTAAAAAGGCTTGAAAAGATTGAGGAATTTATCAGATTTGATAACCAGGACAAAAGGTACAAAGACAAAATGTAGCCTCATCAGTATGTACCAAAATCTGAGATAACTTACCCAGACTTACACCTGCTTTTCTGGTGATATCATCAGAAGTAGCATCTAGTACCAAATACCCTATGGTAGTCAAAAAATATACATAGGAGCCCATACGTATGACTGATCTAAAGGAAATTAAACAAGCAATTGTATCTTATGGAATACATTCGTCCTTCATCAGGGAAATGGTCAAAACATGGACTTCAAGCAACAAAGTAACACTACAAGATTGGATTAAATTAATCTCAGCAGACCTAGAAAATGGACCATAGTAACTTTGGAGGTGCTACAGGGTCAGAGATAACCCTTTAGTGACTTTTTCCAAGATTAACTAAGGTTGTACAAATAGGGGTAACAGACCCAGAAGCTAGATATGTGCTAATGGAATCTTTGGTTTTTGGGAATGCCAACTTAGAATACAAATAGATCCTTGGGCCTTTAAAGGTCAGATCAGCACCAATGGATGAATGGATCTTGCATACAATAAATGTTGAGACACTTGACTATAGTACTGAAACTTGGATAGGAGAAGCAATTTCCAATGGTATGAGAAAACATCAAAACTCTAAGTGTGGTAGAATAGGACATCTGAGAAGGGATTGTAGATAAGGGATTCTTAGGAATAATGTATCCTCTGGAAATGGCAAGAATGGGAGGACTCAGCCTTCAGGTCTATGTAGAAGGTGTTTCAAAGATCAATATTGAACCAATGAATGTGGTCAACAAAAGACAGATAAGGGAACCCAATGTCATTGGTAAACTCCTTGGGAGGCCACTCATAGGCCCCCATGATAAACGTGGTCCAATCATTCCCAGTTACTGTGAAGAACGTGTCTCACCATGAAAATTAAAAAAATCCAGTGCCTACTGTAAAAA
Source organism: Ondatra zibethicus (assembly GCA_004026605.1). Classification (NCBI taxonomy): domain Eukaryota; kingdom Metazoa; phylum Chordata; class Mammalia; order Rodentia; family Cricetidae; genus Ondatra; species Ondatra zibethicus. The sequence goes on from PVIU01009293.1 coordinate 13,086, forward strand.
AATATATATACTGTTCTGGATGATGGAATAGAAGTGGAGGATGAATCAAACACTGCAGTAGGACATAGGAAATGTAAATTCAGGCAGACTTCTATAAATTATCAAAGACCAAGGCTAAGAGTGTGCATAATGGCATTTTTGTTGAAGGCTTACTAGACATGGGTACAGATGTAAGTATCATTACTCCAGAATCTTGGCATCCAAATTGGCAACTTCAAGAAGTTCAGTTCCTTGGAATTGGAACTGTTTCTCAAGTGAAACAAAGCAAATGCATAGGGTCAGAAGGACAGAGAGGGAGGCTGAGGCCATATGTAGCTAATATTGCAGAGAATTTTTGTAGCATCATGACATATTGCAGCAATGGAATACACAGATTAACATTCCTGAAGCCCCAAAAACTTATGTTTCTGGGGAAGATATTAGAAGATATTATAGACAAAGGTCACCAGCTATTCACGCTGTACAAGAACACAAAGCAATTGACAAATCTTCAAAGATACTAACAGCCCTGCCCTTATATGGTTAACTGAGAAACCAATATGGGTTAAACAGTGGTCTCTAGCTGAAAAAAAAGTTGCAGGCTTTAGAACAGCTGATACAAGAGTAACTAGATGAAAACCTTGTTGAGGAATCTACCAGCCCTTGGAATTCTCCTGTATTTGTTGTTAAAATATCTGGAAAATGGAGAGTGGTGGCAGATCTTAGAGATATCAACAAGGTTATTCAACCTATGTGCCATCTACAATCTGGAATTCCTCTGCCTTTTCTGTTACCAAAGGGATGGCCTCTCATAGTTATTGATTTAAAAGATTGTTTCTTCACTATCACTTTACAAGAAAAGCATGGAGAAAAATTTGCCTTCACAGTGCGTACTTATAATAATTCTCAGCCTACTAGGAGATATCAATGAACCATCCTCCCACAGGGAATGCTCAATAGCCTCACCCCATGCCAATATTTTGTCAGTCAGCCATTGGCAATAATATGTAAGCAATTTCCTAAGTCTATAATTTATCATTACATGGATGACATTTTGATATCTGGTTCCAATGCAAATATTTTAGAAAGAATGTTTGAAAAAGTAAAGAAAGTTTTGCCCAAATGGGGATTAAAAAAAGATTGTAAGTGGGAATTCTGTTAATTACCTAGGTTACAGAATCGGTTTACAGAAAATTAGAACACAAAAGGCACAAGTTAGTAGAGACCAGTTGTGGACTCTTAATGGCTTTCAAAGATGGTTAGGAGACATTTCCAGTCTATGACTGGCTGTTGGGATGACACCTGATTTAATAATTTATTTAAACAAAATGTTCAATGGTGATAAAGACTTGAATAGTCCCAGAGAATTAACAGCTGAAGCAAAAAAGGAATTTACAATTGTTGAGGAGAAATTTCACCAGGCACATGTGGATAGGGTGAATCCAAATCTTAACTGTATTCTAGTTTGACTTCCAGAATTTCTCCTACAGGAATATAAAGCATAGAGACAATATTATCTAAGAATAGAACTTTTGCCACATAAACCAAGTAAAAAATTAAAAACTTATGTGGAAAATGTTTCTAAATTAATTATAAAAGGTAAATTGAGATATCATCAATTAGAATATATAGATCCAGCAGAGATTATAGTGCCTTTTACTACTGATGAAATAAAAATGTTATGGGAAAACAATGGACCACAGCAAAGAGCTTGTGCTATTTTGTGGGGAGAAATTAATAGCAATTATCCCAAAAGCAATAGACTTAACCTTATAAAGAGAACTTCTTGGATTCTTCCCCACATTGTATGTGATGCACCAATAAATGGATCCCATACATATTATACTGATGCAAATAAATCAGGGAAGGCAGATTGCAAATCAGAAGAATTAAGTAAGGTGGAATAAAGAACTTATAATTCTGTCCAGAAGACAGAATTATATGCTATTCTTATGGTACTAAAGGTTTTTAAAGAACCTCTCAATATTGTTGCTGATTCACAATATTCAGAAAGAGTTGTCTTGCATATTGAAATGGCTGAATTTATACAAGATGATACAGAATTGACTTCTTTATTCATTCAGGTGCGAGACATAATGAGGAATAGGCTTTGTCCTATATACATGACACACATCCAATCCCATACGGTTCTGCCAGGTCCTCTAGCACAAGTAAATGCAGAAATTGATCAACTATTGATAGAAAGCATGTTGTAGGTTTCAGAATTTTATTTAAAAAATCATGTAAATAGCAAAGGTTTAAAGAAAGAGTTTCCTATTACATGGCAACAAGCTAAGGAAATTATAAAGAGATGTCCTACTTGTTCTTTCTATAACCAAACACCATTGCCTGCAGGGAGTAACCCAAAAAGTATTCAAAGGAATGAGATCTGGCAGATGCATGTGTTCCACTTTAAGGAACTTGGAAAATTAAAATATGTGTGCCACACCATAGACATTTATCCAGGTTTTTAATGGCAACTGCCTTAAGCTTGGAAAAGCTGACACAGTGATCATGAATTTATTAGAAGTTATGGCATCATGGGTATTCTGCACAAATAAAGGCAGACAATGGTTCAGCATGTGTATTTAAGTAATTGAAATTGTTTTTGCATATTATAATATAAAGCATATTGCAGGTATACCAAATAATCCTACAGGTCAGGCAGTTATAGAAAGGTCAAATCGAACTATAAAGGATATGCTAAACAAACAAAAGGGAATGGAAAATATCTCCAAAAATAGATCACATAATGCTTTATTAACTTTGAATTTCTTAATGCTAATGAGAAAGGAACAACAGCAGCAGGGAGGCATTGGGTATTGGAAAACTTCAGAATTGAATCAACCTGTGTATTTCAAGGATGTGTTGACCTCACAAAGGAAACCAGGAGATGTGCTACATTCAGGAAGGGGTTTCACTCTTTTTTCCACAGGAGAAAAGTTAATAAAGATTTGCTTTGAAAAATAGAGACTTCTTGAGAAAGAGAAATGACAGCTCCTCCACAATAGTGACAACCATACAGGTGGTAAGGAAACCATATAGGGATGGGACAGAGTTCTGCTATTGTCTTTACAGGACAATTCACATCTTCAAAAATTCATGAGACCCTGGATGTTTGGATGCTGACAGAGGAAAAACAACTATCATTAAAGATCACTGAGAAAAAAGAATATGACTTATGAGGACAGGTGATCAAACAGTATTATATATATATAATATATATATGAATATATAGAATATATAATATATATAAATATATAGAGCTGATTTGGAGCTGGACAATGGCTCTGTACTTCTCTAAATCCAAGTGTGTTGTTAAAAGGAACATTCAGAGTTTCTGTCTTATGTAAGGAAACATCTGGTATGGGAGAGAAGGAAGACTTTAGGAAAAATTTAATTTCTCCATGTCTATTTTGTCTATATTGTATTTTTTATTGAATGCATGTCTATATGAATAATGTTTAAGTTTTTCAGGATGAACAATAGATTTTTCTACAGATCCTTTTCCTGTAGTAATCTTTGAAGTTTTCAGGAAGAAGTTATGGCCCAACAGCAACAACTCTACCTAGTTGAGATAACATCATGCTGCTGATAGTGCTGCTATAAGACTGGTTTTTGGGAACTAGCTGCTGACATGGAGCACCTTCTCATGATGTTCTGGTCAGAACTCCAAATAAGAACTTTGGAAAAAAACTTTATCGACTGCTCAGAAATTATTTGCAATTATGCTAGACAATAATCTTGAAATTTAACCATCACTGGTTGTATCAAAATAACAAATGTCCTAAACAGAGGTAGAAACATGCAGGTAGAAAAAGTAAAAAGAAAATGATTTACTTTTGCTGGATCCCATAAAGAGAGCATCACCCCCATGACAGCAGGAAGCAATTCTAGAGGACAATGTCCCTGCTCCCAAAAATGTTTTTCCTCAGGTTTGAGAACACCATGTAGGGGTGTTTGATTATTACGTGAAACACGTAGAAGGTTAGTTTGGAAACTATGTAGGTTCAGAAATTTTAAAAAAGGGGGGGAATAATAATAGTGGGTAATTGAGTAAATACTTGTGAGCTAATATTTATGGATAATTTACATTGGTATAGTTTTGTATATTAATACAAGTTCAAATTATATTTGTTATATCTGTTACAATATTTGTACACCTATACAAATGTATTCTGTCAGATTGTGTACATGCATGTTTCTACCTCTGTTTAGGACATTTTTTATTTCGATACAACTTTTACATCATTCTTACCTCTGATCAAGATACTTATACACTGTCTACATTTTGAGGTCATTGTTCTCATTTGCTGCACATTTGTTTACAGATTATTTAATATTCTGACATGAAGTCTTAGTATTTAAGTTATATAGGTATTAAATATTATAGGTCAATAGTTGTTCATGTTTGTTATACATGTAGTCAGATTAATTAGGATGTTTAGATACATAGAGATTGTATTCTGTCTAGATAGGTAATCTTCAACCACTTCAAGAATCTGTAGATCATAGCATTTAAATAATTTAGGGTTCTGCTAACATTAGACATGATTGCTCCTGACAGTACCAATCTACTTCCAAGAGAATGTTCAACACCTAAGACACTCCACTCAGAGTTTCTTTTCTTCTTGGCACAATTGTCTGTCCTTTGGCCAAGGAACTGCCCATGCTTCAACCACTGACAAAGTACATTGTATCTGGACTGGATAACAGGACACAAGGAAAAAAACTTTCACACCTTGCCAGGACAGGGTAAGATGGTTCTGAAAACGTCCTTGCCTTTCAAAATGGTCTGTCAGTTACACTAGGCTTTAGCCAAAGTTGGTTGCAAATGAGATGTTGGGTGATTGCTCAGGTAGCCAATTGTCTCAGTCATATACTGCTTGCTTTGGAAGCCGCTTGATTGTACTTCCTGGCTACTCACGTAATAAAATCTCCCTTCTCAGGCCTTCAGTGGGGATGAAGATTAGATAGATAGTCATAGTAACCTTCCTCTTATGATTTAGCCAAGCTTATTTTGGGTGTCAGAATTAGACTCTTTGGAATAGAATGTTTATTAAAACATTTGTCTTGTGTTCCTTGCTTAAAATTGTTTATATTGTTTGTAAATTTATACTTGATAACTGTTCCTATTGTATATAGTTTTGTATTGGGTTTGTATTGTTCTTGTTTGGACAAAAGAGGGAGATGATGGGAAAGCCTTATTAACCAATTATCTTTAAGAGGTGGGACCAAGTTAGAATGTGCCTTTCTGGGACCCGGAGAAAAATGGGCTTATGGGTCAGGTGTGCTCTCTCTGTGGTTCCCTCCCCACACAACTGAGCTTAGACTTCTCATTCCTGTTTTGTCAGTTTTCTCTTTATAATAAATAAAAATATAGCTGTTTATCTTTTAGCTAGCCTGGTTATTTCCTGAATTGAGTTAACTTCTACACCTGTTTGACAAGAACTTTAAGTCTTTGAAGAAAGAAATTGAAGAAGATACCATAAAATGAAATATCTCCCATGCATCCTAAAGCATAGAAAAAGAACTTCACCAACCCCACATTTGACAAAGGACTGATCTCCAAAATATATAAATAACTCAAGAAACTGTACATCAAAATACGAAATAATTCCACTAAGATATGGGATACAGATCTAAGCAGAGTATTCTCAACAGAAGAATCTCAAATGGCTAAAGGACATTTAAGGAATTGCTCACATCCTTAGCCATCAGGGAAATGCAAATCAAAATGACACTGAGATACTATCTTACACCTATCAGAATGGCTAAGATCAAAAACACTGATGACAGTTTATATTGAAGAAGATATGAAGTAAGGGATTCCTGACTTGTTCTGTCACTCTGGAAATCAGTATGGCAGTTTATCAGAAAATTAGAAATTATCCTACCTCAAGATCCAGCGATCTTACTCTTGGGTCTATACTCAAAGGATGCTCAATCATATCACAAGTTTACTTGTTCATTTCAATTATATTAATGGCAGCATTATTCATAATAGCCAAAACATGAAAACAACCTAGAAGCCCCTCAATAGAAGAATGAATATATATGTGGCATATCCACAACATGGAATTTTATTCTTTGGGAGAAAAGTGAGAACATGAAATTTGTAGGCAAATGGATGGAACTAGAAAAAAAAATCATCTGGATTCAGGTAACCTAGACCCAGAAAGACAAACACATTATGCATTCACTCATAAATAGATATTAGATACAAAGCAAAGAATAACAAAGCTACAATCCATACCAGAGAAACTAGATTAAAAGGGGGATCCTAAAAGCAACACACAGGAAGGAAAAATGCTTAAGATCTCATGGTTAAAATGCGAGGGGTAATAAGGAGGAGGTGAGGGATGGGAACATGAGGGATTGTGATGCCCAAGTGGGTAGAGCGATAAAGAGAGAGAGTAATGAAAAAATACCTGGAGGGAGCCATTATGAAATTAAGAAGAATCCTGGTATTAGGGAAATTTCCAGGAACCCATAAGGATGAAGCAATCTAAGATTCCTAACAATAGTGGAGAGGGTATCTGAATTGGCCTTCCCCTATTATCAGATTAGTGACTACCCTAATTATCATCATAGAACCTGCATTCAGTAACTGATGGAAGCAAATGTAATGATTCACAGCCAAGAACAGGTCTGAGCTCCTGGAGTTTAGATGGAGGGAGGATTATATAAGCAAGAGGGGTCAAGATCATGATGGAGAAAACCACAAAGACAGCTGACCTGAGCTAATGGGAATTCACAGGCTCTGGACTGTCAGCTGGGGAACCTGCATGGGACTGAACTAAGCCCTCTGAATTTGGGTGACAGTTATGAGGCTTGATCTATTTGGTGGGCCTCTGTAAGTGGGACCAGGACTTATCCAGGGTACATGAACTGACTTTTTGGAGCCCAGTCCTTATGGTGAGATACTTTGTTTAGCTTTGATGTGTGTGTGGGGGGGTGTCTTGCCTCAACTTGGTATGACAGATTTTGTTGACTCCTCAATGAGACCTTACCCCCTTTGAGAAGTTAATGGGGCTGGGAAGAGGGAATTGGGGAGGGAACAGGGGAGGAAGCAGGGACTGGGGTTGTTTTGTAAAATGATAAAAATTTAAATAACAAAAGAAAGAAGATGTTGCATGTTCATTCTAACACTTTAATTGAAAGCTATGAGACATATATTTGATGGATAACTCTAAGACAAGTTTTTTAATATGATGCTTAGTTTAGACTGTTTATGAAAATGTATTTAGGTGAAACATTCAGAGAATTGTGTTTTAAAAATAATTGCATGTCACTTATGTCTTACTGCAGGTATTTGAGTAATATTTCATGACAATCTCAACTTAATTGACTAAAAATGATTAATCAAAGACAACACAGCTGTACTAATTATTTTATCTAGCTGTGCTATGGGAGAATGACTTACGGGATGGGATTATATATTTATTTGCACATAGTTTAAGTGGGTTGTGTCTACAATAACAGGCAGTTCACATTATGTCAAACGGGAGATAGAGGAAAAGGAAATGCAGGAGGGTGTCAGATACATAACACACTCTTAATGAGCAAACTTATCCAAATTGTCTGCATATAAATCTATATGTGTTCATTGATTTATCTAATCCTCTTTTACCTTCAGTTTCCCCCATATCCTCCATTACCACATACTTTACTGTCTGTCATAGCGTTTTTATTGATGTGCAGAGCCAATATGACCACGGCAATTCTTATAAATGAAAATATTTAATTGGGGTGACTTGCTTACAGTTTCAGAGTTTCAGGCTATTATCATCATGGTAGTGAGCATAGTGGCCTACAGGCAGACTTGGTTCTTGAGTACCTGAGGTAACAGAAAGTTGACTGAGACACTGGGTGGTATACAGAGAATAGGAAACCTCAAAATTCACCCCCACAGTTACACATTTCCTCCAAAAAGACCATACCTACTCCAACAAAGCCAGTTCTCCTAATAGTGCCACTCCCTAAAAGAATATGGGGCCCAATTACATTCAAACTACCATAGTATGTATGTATGTATGTATGTATGTATGTATGTATGTATGTATGTATCATCTCTCTCTCTCTCTCTCTCTCTCTCTCTCTCTCTCTCTATCTATCTATCTACCTACCTACCTATCTACCTACCTACCTACCTATCTATCTTTCTACCAGTTAAATCCAGTTAGTGCTGCCCATGTATGCATAGATGTGGAGCCACCTACTTGACTATGAAAAAGTTATCAGTTATTGTCATGTCCTCAATAAAAATGATTCTCTCTTGCCCAGAAACCATAAATTGACAATAGTTCCTCTGTAAGAAGTGGGAGCTAGAGATCATCTTCCACATCTACACTGGGATTTTAGTGGGTTTGATCTATGTAAGTATTCTACAAGGAAAAATGGCTGTTGTGATTTCATGAATATAGCAGTCAAGTCATGTTCAAAAGACAGGGTGCCACAGCACTCTTTCCTATCCTATCATTTTATAAATTAATCAGTTAGTTAATTAATTAATTTTCAGCCTTGATCACATTTTCCCTTCCTTCTTCTTCTCCTTCCAGTCCCTGCACATAACCTCCCTCCTCAATCCACTCCTTCTCCTTGCTTTCCTGAAAAGGGCAGGCCTCCCATATATGCTACCTGGTCATCATATTACAAGTTGTAGTAAGACTAGGCACCTCTTCTATTAATACTGGACGAGCCAACCGAGTATCCACTTTTACAGTCTCTCTGTCTACTCTTCAATTGCATTCTCTGAGTCTTGGTGGTAATGGAGTTAATATAGCATTTTTTTCAAGGCTGAACACCCAATCTCTTATTTTCAGCATTTTCAACTAGTAATACATATCTCCATTGGTGTTGCCCACTGCAAAAAGAAGTTTCTCTAACCAAGTTTGAGAGTAGCCCATATCTGTAAGTATATACATAAATATTCAAAAAGCAATTTTGACAGCATGACTACTTAGTAAAATAACAAAAGCCAGGTCTACTTTGGAGCCTATAATCTGTGCAGTCTTGGGATTTTCACAAGAATTACAAGTCCCTTCTTTTGATCATGCCTCAAGCCCAATCAGAAAATTGCTAGCTGCTTTGTCCCTATACTATTGTTCCAATAGACATGACTTGCCTGGCAAGTCTTTATTGTAATATGCAGGATGGAGCATAGTATAAGAAATTAACATAGTCTCTTTTCTAGTAAAGAAATATATTATTAGTGCTTTAGAATATATTCTTTCTTCCTCTCTTTTTCCCTTCTTCCTTCTTTCCTCTGTCCCCTTGCCCCCATCTTCTTTTTTTCTAGCCAGGTAGTGGTGGCACAAGCCTTTAACAACAGCACTCAGGAGGTAGAAGCAGAAAGTTATTTGAGACCAACCTGGTCTATAGATCAAGTTTCAGGACAGCCAGGGTTACACAAGGAAACTGTGCCTTAAAATACAAAACAATAAAAAACAATAAAATGAAGTAAAATATATCTCTGTTCCTAAAATCAATTTGTAGTTGATTAGAATTACATCACTTTTCTTTCTCCTTTTCCTCCCTCCTAACTTTCCAGCTACCCTCTCTTTAACCTCTCTCATGATGCTCAACTTTCTAATTGATAGTCTCTTTTCCTTTGAGTATTATTATAGTATGTGCAAACATACTATAGTATTATATACAAACATATTATAGTATGTTTGTATGTGCACATTCATTTGTTTATATTATATGTTTATATATACTTATTTATATAACATACTGAATCTTTTTGTTACATGGATATTGTTTCATTGTTAAGAGAAAGAAAAAAAATGTTGAAAACCCTTGTGCTTAACTAGTGAATGGATGAACAAATTACTACAAGCAAACAACAGACTAAATGCAGTAATCAAAGAAAAAAATTATTGATATATCTTTAATCAATCATATTTAAAAGATATTCAATGACTTTCTATGTTTGATAATTTCTCAAGGGCAGGACTACTAAAACATAATCTGCTAATTGGATTTCAAGGACCAATGAGAAAGGGAATAATTTTTTTTTGGGGGGGTGAGATTCAGTTTTTGTTAGATTTTTGTTCTTTTGTATGGTATCATTCTATGTATCCCAGGCTAGCCTAAAGTTTGGAATCTTCCTGTCTCTGTCTCCCAAGTGCAGGAGTTATAGTAAAGTATCATCATACTGAGTCTGTTTTTGCTGTTTGTTTGCATATGGCTTTAGGGCTGACCACTCTCCATTGAACAACTGATAATTGGATTTACCCCTTGGAGACTAAATCTCATCAGTAAGTAGTTGCCTGGAGTTAACTGTCTAGGAATGTGACCCTGATAAATTAGTATATCTATTAATATCATCATTGTTCCAGTCTTATTTATGTAGCCATTTCTAGGAAAGACTACTTTACAGCATATTTTCTTATATTCTGGCTATCAATACTGCTGAAAATGTGAAAACATCCATTGTAATATTACAACAGAAAGAAAAGAAACCCACAAATGCAAAATCTGTTGGGTGACATTGGCCAAAAAAAAAACCACTTAAAATAAATAAACAAATATATGTGTTGTGATTTTTTTAATTTAACAAGACAAATACATATAAATTATTATTATTTCTAAAAGGAACGTTAAGCTTCTAATTACGTCCTTTAGATATACTTTACTAAATGTTTTTGCAATTCATCAGGGTCTTTTAAATTGCACCTTAGTTCAAATTCCATGTGTTCATACTAACATGGTTAGTGTGTACCACACTGGGCAGATTCAGAGATATAACTTTTCCTAAATATATAGAGACATTGCACCATTTACACATATATTTTAAAGATACTATACTATTTTTTTTGTTCCTCAATTTTATTCAGTTTATGCTTAGCCAGAAAAGAAGCATAATGCTTTTTAGAATTGGCCACAAATCTTACTTTTGTCTGTCTTGAGCACCTTGTTTTTTCTTACTTAGTATTACAAAGTAATCACATACTATTATATATCTTGAGATGTTTTTCTTCATGTTATGAATCAGCAACATATTTGATTTTCAAGGAATAAATGATTTAAACAGGAGTAATCACATTTAAATCTCTCATCAGATGATGATGAATGGGAAATGCATTACTATTGGTCACAGTTATTTAGAGAGATGGAAAAATGATTGAATATCAGTGAGTGGTTTAGAGATTTTCTTGCTCTCAATTTTCTAACCTGTGTGATTTTCATACATAGTTCCACTAAACATTTTTCAAAGTCACCATTGTTAGTACTGAGGCAAGCTAATACATAACCATGAGTATACTGTGTGTGTGTGTGTGTGTGTGTGTGTGCATTAAAAAATGCATTTGGAAGCAGGAGAGATGACTCAGCAGTTTAGAGCACTGGCTGCCTTGACAGGGGTTCAATTCCAAGTCCCCACATAGTGGATCACAATCTTTTTTAGTTCCACTTCTGATACTGACTTCTGGCATCCTCAGGCATAAAGAATGCATGTGGTACACAGACATACATGCAGGCAAAACTCCCAGACACATAAAATAAAATGTAAAAATCAGTTACATGAATACATTATAATAATTAAGACCTGTCAATACCTGATTTAGTAGAAAATAACCAGTCCAGCACTATAGATTTTTCAACAATTACAATGGCAATGTAAACAGCAATACTCAGAAACACATTATGGAAGAAACATCATCTGTCTTGAAGAAATGAAAATAATATGTCATCCAAATCACAAAATTACTAGGATAATTATTTTATTAGAGAAATTCATTTGCATGTATAGAAAATGAAGAGAAAAGATACCTAAGAAAAGAAGGTAGACAGTCCCTAGCAGGTGGACAGGTAGGAGAAGGGGCCATAAGTACACAGGTGACAATTCCAGTTCCTTCCTCAGCACCCAGACTTTTGACAAAAGCCTAGTGAGCTTTAACTTACACAAGCAGGGTCCATCTTCTGTATAACTATTCCAGATTGCTCAGATGCTTCAACGCTGGTCATGAACATGTTTAGCTGAAGTTTTGATACTTTAAGGAACACTTCATTTAAACTGATCAAATTAGGGGGATGCAACACATCCCATGACACCAAAAACACGGAAAACTCCAACTCACTCAAGGGAAAAATAGATTTTCATTCGCGAGTCTTCTCCCTTACATTGTGGGGAGCATCATGCTTTGATTATGTGTCTGTGTGTGCTCCCATACATGTGCATGCTCTGTAGCTTGTGGGTGCTTCAGTTTTTTATTTTTTAAAAAAACATTGATTTCCCTCTGTCTGAGATATCTTATGTCTTTTATTTATCAAATTGTTGGGGAGAAGGAACTTGACTAAGTCCATTCTGGAAGGAAACATTGCTTGGCGAAGGTTTGGTTCACAGGACTAGAATTTTGTGGAATGAATGTAAGGTTGATAAAAGCGGCCATTAGGGAAAAAACATTCTAGAAGGGATGTCTATATTGTTCTTTAGTTTATGCTCACCTTTTGACTTCTGTGTTTTGAACTTAATTTTGATTTAAAAGTGTTTCTAGAACAAAAGCAACTATATTCCATTTTTGCTTGGATCAATGTTAAAAAATTAGCTTTAGAAAAAATTAAATTAAATGTCTCAAACACAATATGCCCAAATGTAGAAGACTATTATGTTTATATTATTCTTATTGTTATATTTATAAGCATTTTAAGGGGATGGGGCAGAAAAAATCAGAGTCTGACCTTCAACAGATGGGATTATGCTGCAAGGTGAAGCTTCTCTCCCATGGGAAATTTAGAGGTCTCACTGGGGAAAAGATGGTGGGAATCCTTTATAGTTATGGGGTTAAAGGCTTAGAAATGAGGACATTGTTGTGAAAAAGCCTGTCCCAATACAAATTCCTTTTTAGAAATATGAAGAAAGGTCATCTGTAAACTTGTAGGAATCCCTTTGCATGACCTAAGCCCTCTATCACTTATGTTACACTATATTCCTCCTGTCTCTTCAGCTGATATAAAAGGGAAGTTCATATCACTATTGCTAGATTTGGAAGGGAGCCATGCATGGTCTCCAGATGATACTGAAAAAGTTGAGATGTCTCTTGTGGTTCTTAGTTTCAGAAAAAAAAAAGTATCAAGAATAAGCTCAAAAAGGAGATTGAGGAGAATTTTATTAAATCTTCAAAGAAAACTACACAGAGCAGGCAGGGAAAGCATGGAAAGAAATATGGCTTGAAGGTAAATTGTCTCCCAAAGTCTTTCATGACTTTATTCCTAAGTCACGTTACTGGATAATCTGTGTTTAACCCAATTTAACATTAGTAAGTCTCTATATTATATATATATATATATATATATACATACATATATATATATATATATATCATCATATGGTACCTCATGGATATATTGTTTTTGTATTTGTGGATAAAATTAAATTCAATTTAATTTTTATTAAGAGTTGTTTTCCTTTTCTTCCTCTCATAGAAAATAATACTTTTAAAAAATATTTTTCACTTTATCAACTCATGGCATTTTTATATTGTAATATTGAAAATATAATATTAAATTAAAGAGAGGATTTGATAACATGGTTTTAACTTATTTCGTACAGTTACTATGTTTAATATTTATATTTTAAAAGTTAAATATATAAATTTTCCTGTAATACGCTTTTGAAAAGGGAAGAATTTGACAGTATTGTTTCATTATATTTTGTCTCTTCCTATCAGAATTTGTGCAGCCTGGTTGAAAAAAGACAGGATATGAGAAAAAGTGAAAACTTTAGTTTCTCAATAAAAGATTAGAATTTTTCCATTCAGATTCCAAAACGAGAGAAATGAATATTCTAGATGTTTATTTTGGCTAAACCATTAAGTACATCTGGCATTTCTTGGAGAGTGAAAGGAAATATCTCTCATCATAAATACACATTTTAGATTCTGCTATATACTAATGTATGTGCACAAAAATTGGCTGATGCTGAAATAAAAAGAAAAATTCTTTTGTTATTCATGAAAGCACAAAGCCCAAGTAATTCTTCCTTCAGTGCTTATTCCCCATGCATCCACATGCCAACCGAAACATCATCTTCCCTTCATTTCTTCTAATAAGATAATTTTATATCACTTTTACTGGGTTTTGAGGGGATTCAAGTTGAACACTAAATGATACCAAGGTAATGGATGTCCTATTTTGTGGTTCTTAGTCTCACAAGTAAAAAGAATTTAATGTGAACTCATACAAAATCATTAGGAAAATTGTATTAGAATTTAAGAGAAAAATTTGCAGAGCAGTCCGGTTGTTAATATCAGCAGATGTCTGGAGAAGAGTGGAAGATAATGGGGGAAAGTCATATCCTTCAGCCACAGAGCAGACAAGCAGATACACAGAAGGGAGGGGAGCCTCATGTCTACAGAGTTAGCAAAGCACCAAGGGTCATCCACTTAGCCAAAGAACACAATAGGAAGTTATGCTAGCAAGATAGGTGAAGTAATTAATCATTGTACAATATATTGTATTTTTCATCCAAAATATGACCTGTCATAAGCAGCAGCTAACCTGGGATGCAAATATGGGGCTTCATAATTCTGGCTTCTGCTTTACTCACTCAGAAAAGTGAGTTCTCTCTATATCTTTGCTAAGGCATTTCCCTAGCAATTGAGTTTCCTCAATATCTGGGACTTCCTTATTGTTCCTCTAAAGCCTCCCTCTCTGCCATATGCCTGTTTGGCTGCTGTGAGTCTGAACTCCATGACATTGTACCTTGTTTGCTTTCCTTCCTTCTCGCCTGTAATCACCTTCCTACTCTGGGCAGCTTCTGAGCTAGGCAGTTTTCATGCCCTGGGTTTTTAGATTTTAAGCTGTAATAAAACCTGAGTTGGGCTGTAAAACCTTTTATTAAAGAAAGAACATTATTTCCCATGTATCCTCACCCTCGCACAATTCTTAGAATACTGGATTCATTGCAATTTCTTAAGATTTCCAAAAACATTTTCTTCTAACTACTCATTACGTGAGTTTCTTCCCCTGTTTTATAGTTTCAAATGCCTGGAACTTCCACACACAGCATAAAATGTCAGAAACTATTAACTGACTGATTGGAAATTCTGGTGCTTTTCCCTGAAGTGAAAGCTAAGAAGGAATAATTAAGCAGATTATGAGACTTCATTGCCTTTGTTTTATCTTATTTTTATATCAAAGTGTTTTGCAACCTTTAAAACATCTTCCTTAAGAAATAATAGTAAAGTTTTTTAAAGTAACATATGTTTCTAAGTAAGAGTGTAAAATTTATCCTCATATTTATGCTATATTGATGTTATGTGCTCAACCAGTCATGACAAATAAGATAGCATTTAGAAAGATTATTAACAATTTACTCAAAATAATTATTTTAAAATGTATTTGTCTATTGTTTGACTCCAATCCAATATTGTTATTTAAATGTTCAAAAATACTCAAGAGCAACAAATTGAGAGGATGAAATAGAAAAAATTTGCTAAATAGAAAATAGCAAACAATATGAAAAGTCAAATTTAAAAATGTGTAAAATAAAGCAGAATGCATAAGAAAGATGATTAAAATAAGTACAATGCAATATTTCTGCTTTTGATTCAGAAACAATAGAAAATACTAAGGAGCATATACTACATTTGAAGAAGATTCAACTTCCCATCCCAGCAAGCAGATCAGGAGACTCAGAACCACCTGTAACGCCAGCTCCTGGCTTCTGGTCTCTGTGGGTCCTTCATTCACATGTAATACCCACACACTGAAACACACGCTCACACACATAATACAAAATAAAAATAAATATTTTAAATAATTTTTAAGATCACTGATCAGATGAGGGTGCCAGATGGCCAGGAGTTGGAGTTGCAGGTGATTCTGAGTCTCATGATTCTGTGGTATAGAATCAATAAAACTATCTAGCATGATCCAATGAGGAAAATACAATGTAAAATATGGGATGGAGAGATCCATCTTTACCATACACAGTATGTTATGTGGTATATATACCAAGACTTCAATATTTCTGAGTCAAAGACCAGTGTCTTGGTGTAGAGTCTGTACTACTTTATAGGTACGGAAGTTGGATGCAAGAAGTATCTTATCAAAATCTACCTTTTATAGAGAGACTGAGACATGGGACCCTCTCGGAGAAAAAATAACTTTATAAAACATATCTTACAGACATTAAAAATTGTTTGGGTTTAAATATTGTTGTCCTTAAAACACTGTGCCTATGTCTATTACTTTTTAACTTTGCAACTGCAAGTAACTGCCAGCTGGCATAAGTGCTGCCAAGCAGGATGTGTCTGGGTCAACATTTAGTTAAGCCTACTAAAATGCTGAACTCCGTCTAGAAGAAGGTTATATAGGGGGTGGGAAAGCATATATGTGGAAGCATAAAGGAGAAGAATGGCGAGTTTTATAACGATTATGATGCATTTCTTAAGATATGATGAACTTCTTAAAAGTCAAAAATAGGAGCCAATAATACAGCTGTTTTGTAAGCCTGGTAGACAAAGCTCTGTTAAAGTATAAATAAAGGTGGATTGAGCTATTTAGGGCCACTTGAGTGCGATCCACTTGGTGTTCAGAATTTTTCCTTGTACTGACTCCTCTTAATTGTCTCAGAACTTGTACCTGGGCTGAGGCTGGATCCCAGCACTGATGGGTGTGCTTACTTCAGAGAAGGCCTATAAAGTGGTACAGCCTCTCCACTGAGAGAGTAAGTTTTGGGCCTTATTGACCCAAAACTACTGAAGTCTTGGTATTCAGGGAAATAGCAATTATCTACAGACAATATTTTATATGCTTATAGTTATCAAGAAAAGTAATAAGTAATCTTTTATATTTTGCAAATTTTAAATCTAATTGAAATGATTATAGAGTATTAATTAGTGCAAATATGTTATCTAAAATAATATAGAAATCAGGTTCTTTTACGCAGTGCAAAGTTTTGAAGCATTTTTTTTCCTTCTGATCACTAAACAAGTAAATGCATGTTACCTTAAGACACTGAAGTATTCTCCTATAAAATATTTAAATATATAAGATATAAAAAAACACTTCCATCCAGGTGGTAGTGGCACATGCCTTTAATGTCAGCACTCAGGAGGCAGAGGCAGGCAGATTTCTGTGAGTTTGAGGTCAGCCTGGTCTACAAGAGCTAGTTTCAGGACAGGCTCCAAAGCCACAATGAAACCCTGTGTTGAAAAACCAACTAAACAAACAAACAAAGAAAAGAGCCACTTTCTAATGAAGTGAAAAATATAGAAATAGATTCAATTTTTAATTTGGAAAATCATAATTTTTTGTTAATTTTTAGTTAATATGTTGTAGTTAGCCTGAAAAGGGCCCATATACCCTGAATCTTTCTTATCCTGTGATACACCTATTTTCCCAACTGCTAGACATTCATAAATTCTGTCATACACTCCTTCCTCATGCCTATTAGTTAACCATGACAGATTGTAATTTCAAGCTCTCCTCAATGGAATGAGACAGTTAACCATGTCTTTTAATATATGATGATGGAGAAAACTCTAGACACAAGTCCTCACTAGTTCAATTTGGGTGTGGGCAAATCCTTTTCTGCAAAACAAATTTGCTTTGTTTTGGTTATATGAATTTTGTTCATTTATTTTTTCGTGTGATACTTTTGCAGGTTCACCCCACAAGTAAAATCTCTCAGGGCACATGTTCCGATACCCTCCTTTAAAGAAGTAACATCCAAAAATTTGCTGCAATGGCTCTCATGGCCTTGGTTGAACTAAAGACTTTGCAGGTTAATGATTCCAGGATAGGCAGTTTATCAACAATGCAAGAAGGGCTGAAGAAAGCACTCTGGCAAACAGATAAATCTTATACACAGATCTGTGTAAAAAACACAACATGGCGAAGTACTTCTTGGTGGTCTGGTCATCCTACGGGTTCTAAGAGAGTGAATAAAGAATTCTCTTGCTGTGACTTGAGTGTTGGGGATTGATCTGTAGTTTCATAGGTAGGTGTCTTTGATAACTTTTGAGCTGCCTGCTGCTAAGAAGCACTAGCGCTCTGCCCTACCAAAGAATCTTTTAAAAAGGGGCAATGCAAAGGAAAGCAGTTTATAAGTTCCATTAAAAAGGGTGTTGTCAAGTTTCTAATTGATTATTAAAGTGTAAGAAACCTCCGTTAAAAGATGCTCACCCTGATTCCCTGAGGATCCCCCAGCCATGGTGACCAGAGAAGCAGGTAATCTAACTACAGATCTTCATATATCTCTCAGCTCCAACAGATCAAAGTACCCATTTTCATTTCCTGCCTTCAGTAGACCAACTGCTGTGGTCATCTTTCCCCAATGTGGCCACCTGCCCCTTCCTGTTCACATCTCCAGTAGATCAATCACACAGATCAGACCTTCTCCTCATAACCTCCCTTCTCCAAGTTACGGCTCTAAGCCAGGCCTAATTCCAGCAGGCCCTGCCTAGGAACCCTCAGGCCACTATCATCAGGGACACAGGTAGGTAGACCAGGGCCAGATCTTCACTTATCCTTCAGCTCCTTCAAATCCAGTCTCTCAGTCTCATGCCTAGCTATGAAACAGACAACCTTCTGACAGCCTTTCCCTCCCAATGCCCCATTTCCAGTGGATTACACACATCACCACCTAACTTTCCTTTTCCAACTCAGTTTGTTATCCCAAACCACTAGTAGTCACTCTCTGGGAACCTTCAGGTCACTTCAGCCAGGGAAGCAGGTAAACTAAGTACAGATCTGCATCACTTCTCCAGCTCCTACAAATCCAATTTTCCAGTCTCTTCCACAGCTCTGTATAGTCCACCTGCTGCAGGCTCACTTCTCTGCTTCCTTCTCCAGAATTTTACATAACCGCCCCCACCACTAAATTCTAGCACTCCATTCATTGCTTTATCCTAGCTTTCAACTTTAACCTACATCCTCTGGGAGTCTACACGCCATTTTGGCTAGTGATACAGATAGGCTAATTTGAGAACTTCACCTATCCCACCATTCATCCAGTCCAGCCCTCCAGTCCATCCATATCTCTGGAACAGAACTTTGACTCTCACCTCACCTTTCTTATCCCCCATTCCCAGGGAACTAAAATGATGCTTGTGGAAAACCATGCCTTCATCTCTCTAATGGTGCCCCTTGGCCCTCCTTCTAATTCATCCCCATTTCTAAGTCTCAGTATTCAGTAGCATAACAAGTGAGAGGCAGACTTTCATTTGAAATTGAGGGATCTGATAGGGCAAAAATCTGCTTGTGACCCTTTAAAATGGTGGAGGGAAGGATTTGGAATGGAAAATTGTTGCAGCCATAGGGTCTGCCAATGTCTTTCTGGCAGGTTTTCCATCCTGGAATTGTTTACCCAAGGTAAGACAGACTGTCTTTCTAAGATGACTGGAAATAGTTGAGTAAAACTGTCTGTAATGCTGTTGGAATCAAGTGCTACCATTGAGGACCTCTTAACATTACAAGCCCTAAAAGCCATAGAAAGAGATGGAGAGCAGGGACATCAAAAAAGTGGGAAATGTAGGTGTCAAAGAAGTGGGGAACAAGGGCTTTGACACTTTCTTAACTGTTCCTAGTGGAGGAGAGTCATTGTCAGTAGTAACATTAATTAAGAGAGTTTTCACTTGATATATTGATTGTTATGGATCAGGAGATTTCTGTCACGCATTCATGGAGGAATTTTGAAAAACAGTCATTAGAGGATTGTAAACAGATTATTAAGTTACACAGTAAATCTGAGAGATTGCCAGAGAAGGTGGAGGGAGGGGACAGAGTGAGGTAGGAGAGACAGAGTGGGCTGATGAGAGTAAGTGGTATAAAGTTAATTCAGGATGACAGTGACTAATTCCACTACCAGAGTACTGCACCAAAGTGAATTAGCAGAAACAGCTTCAGAGGAAGGAAACAGGAGAAAAGAGAGGACTAATGAAAAGAATTGTATTTGGGGTGAAAAGGATCTTATACGAAAACACTTTGCTTGGATATAGTGAAAACTTCAGTAAGTAAAACCTTTAAAACACTTGATAAAAGCATAAATATAGGTATAATAAAGAGAAAATACTTCATCTAAAAGAGGAGCCCATACACCGAAGGGGGCTTGTGATTAAAGTATTGGTCTGGTCCATGTGCCTTTGGGCCCATCTCAAACCAGTTAGATATTTATTGGTGCATAAAAGCATAACTCAAGGAGGAGGGTAAATTCCACTCTTAGTAGTAGTTAAATATAGTTTGGAGTATTACAGCAGTAAACAAATAGAGCTGGTCTCGGATGATTTTAAACCGAATTTTCTTTTAAGCTGTTGCTTTTTTCCTTTTCCTTTTTCTCTCTTTTTTGAGAAATAACGAGACAGAGAGATTAATAGATGTGCAGAAGGCTTCAATAAAACTGTTTTAGTTCTGAGTCCTGAAAACAATGTTTAGAGTGACAGAAAGAGGGATGAGTTGGTTGGCCCATGGCTAATTAGTTCCCTTTTCAGAGGTCACACAAACAGCTTTCAGGAGTTTATGAACGCAGATCTCTCTTTAACTGTTTCTTGAGAACAAAATGGGCAATGTAGAAGGGGTAGCAGAGTGCCTCACAGGAGGGTCTATCAACAGGGTCACAATAAAATTTAACACATGGAAAAGATTCAGAACTTAAGTTGAGAGGTAATAACAACCTTGTGGGGAATATTAAAAGACAAAGTTTGTAAGGAAAAACTTTACATGAAGATTAATTTTTGTTTAGTAAATTTACATGCAATTATATAACTGGCTGGACTATGTCCCAGAGATTTGTAGAAAGATAGGGAAACTGTAATTAGCTATTAGTTACATCAGACACCTGCATAAATAGCACGTACCTGGAAGCATTGTAAAAGAAGTGTGTTAAATTAAACATCTAATTGCCAATTAAAAAAAATTTATAGGACCGTTCAGCAAGCTTTTCAAAGCATATTTGGGTATCATGAACAATTACTCAAAACTATAAGTATTATGACAGAGATTCTGTATGTCTTCTTTAATAAGAGGCTATGGGCCTTAGGATATGGATTCTGTAATTAGATTTACAAAGAGGAAGAAATGGAAGCCAGGGTAAAGCACATGGCCAATTGCACTAGCATACAGGTTCCATACCAGCCTTGTGGTTGCTTAGGTACAAGGTTTCCATGTCCACAGCATCCTCAAATGTCAGTTTTGGAGACTTTGAGTGCAAAGTAATTGCTATTTGCCTCTCTATTGTGTAAGATACTAGGAATGTGAGTATAGACTCTTAGATCCACCACTGGACAAGAGAATCTGCTCCAATTTCAAGTGAGATATGACAGGGAATTCATGTAATTCATCTTCCTTATAGAGAAAGGAGAGATTTTTCCGGTTCAGTCAACACAACCAGATCTGGCAAGACCTACACTACCAGAGACAAGAGGAGCTTCCTTCTAGCATGTCTTATTTTCCTCTGCATCCTTATCCTCTAATAAAACTAACATTAAATTTCTCTACTGGGAAGGGGTACTATTAGAGCCTAAGAATGTCCTGCCTGCAAATGTATTATAAATTTAGTTATTATACTCAAACATTAACTTTTTAAATAATCAGTTTTTAAATATACCTAATTTTAAATATTATATTACATTGAACAAACTAAATTTACTTTGAAGTTTGTTTTGAGTTATTTATTATTAACTTGACAGATGTATAGAAGACTATATAATTGGAGATATAAATTGGTCTTTTTCTTCAAGCTTGTATGTAAATTAATTATATTTGGGCTAAGCATGACTACAAGTACAATTATGAACATGTTAAAGAATTTGAGCCTTTATCGACTAACTAACATAATTTTATCATTTAAATATGTTTAGCAGATTACAAAAATAGGAACTTTTAGAGATTGGGATGAAATAATTTCCTCTCTCGTAAGTTTGAGCCTTAAATAATATAATCACTATATTTATGGTATTTTAGTATAAACCATAGCTACAGTCCATGTAGAGCAACCAAGACATTCATTTTACTGATCCTTTTATAGTATGTTCTTACAGAATACCACAGTTTTTAAGACTCATTTTCTTCCAAAAGTTAAATTTAACCTACTTAAGAGAAACAAAAGTAATTATACATACATCTTTAAGTCAGTTTTGCTATGCATAAACATGCCAATATAACCTTACAAACTTGTAAACCCTAGTCATCAAACATATGTTATTTGTAAGTCATCTTTTCCTTAAACTTTGTATAGACTACTCAGACTTTCTACACTTTGGCTTCAAGATTTTGTCTCTTTGTCCTCATCTGCTTTTGTTACTATTATTACTATTATTGTTATTATTATTAAATCACAATAGTTTTTTATATTTTCATAAACAAGCATTAGGAATTTTATAGCTTTTGAAACCACACCCCCAAAGGTCTTCAGATCTTGAGATGAAAAATGTTTATATTTCAATAAGAGACTCAAAGATATTCATGACTTTACTTGAGAGAACATTTTTGTAAACAAGAACCAAGAAAGAGAGAGGTATTCAGAGAATTAGACATCTCTAATCACATTTAGTCATTTTAATATTTATATATGAATCATTCTGATGAAATAATTAAGTAGTATGGAATGAACAATAATAACTTCTATGTGAAATAGTTTACCTCCTAGCTGCTTTTAAGTACATATTGTCACTTTTCTGGTCTTTTCTATAGATCTTCTCCTTGTTACAAAGTCAGTACAGAGTGTTTAGGAGGAAATATTTAGATAGCCATACTTTGGTTTGAAATGGGTAGAACAAATCCCACTTCCACAGCTATCTTTTCAGTAAAATAAAACAATTTCCAAATATTATCCATATTCAAAAGAGATCAGAATCTCTGTAAGACAGAAGCCTGTGATCTACACATCCAAAACCATTTCTGTGTGCAAAGATTAGGACAGTCAATCTGGGAAGATTAGCTAGTATTTTATAAGATATTTCTTTAAGGACATCAACTTGCCAATAATTTAACTACTTGGAACCTGGGTGCCACTAAATAGAAAACTATAAAACCATAAAAATACAAATAGAAATATCCAAGCTTGATTGGACAAAAACAAAGGCAAAATGTAGACGAAAAGCAAAGGAATCCCATGAGTAGAAAGAATCCTATTTTAATAAGAGAAGTAGACTTAAATACCTCACCAAAATTGAAAAATATTCTGGCTTTGAGTGTCATTGCAAGTAGGAATGAAAGGTAGAAAAGAAAAGGACTAATGAGCTGGGAGTTATGTGGAGTAGTTTGGAACATCATTTAAATCAGTTTAAACATTAAAATTGAAAGCTCTGAGTTTGAACTATTAATGGTCATTGTTCAGTGTATATTGAGGGCAGATTTTGATTCAGAGCTAAACAAGGATGAGCACTCTGAGGTCTTTGTAATGGAGCTCTTTTAGATTATTTCATGAACAGGTAACAGTGTCCTTTGGAAAAGAAAATTTGGAAGCCATGGTTGCTGACGAACCAAGGTAAAAACAACGGTTAAATGCCACCATTGAGAGATATACTTCACGTTTCAATTTGAACAAATGTGTTGGCAAAGTAGAATAAGTGTCCCCATTCTCAATTTTTTCCAGTGGTCAACAGAGCACTAATAGAAATGACAGAATGATAGAAAATCCTGGTGCTTTCAGTCTAGTGAGTCACATAGCCTGTGGAAAGCCCCAGAAAGTTTTGTTCACTCAAATCTCAAGATGATGCAGAGCAGTGCTGCCAGAGACCCTGATATCTAAATAGGGTATCCCGTGGGTTGCCTTGTCCCAACATAGTTGACATATTGGACAGTATCTGGTCAAATGGAGAAATAGCCTTCCAATTTGGAGATCAGAGAAAATCAGAACAAAGGGAGTGATGGGGACAAGGGCAGAGACAGAAAGTGAAAAAATGGCTGCCTAAGAGAGATGGGTGGCTCTCCAGGTACACTTGGGGCCTGGGCCCAGTGAGTGTATATAAACAAGGGAGGTCTGTGTGGAGGACTTGGACAAACAGTTGTCTTTTGCCTGCCTTACTGGTTTTTGGTGACATATGTTGGATTTATAAGTCAGTGTAAAGAGACAAGGAACAGAAAGAAAACAGCTGTCTGATCTGCTTCAGATGAGAATGTTGGATTGCCTCATACAGTGAGGTACAGCCTCTAAAAATTGAAAGATATGCAATGGGAAAAAGTTGCATGTGACTCTATATAGAGATGAAGAGAAATTTGGGATGAAGAAATTGTTGCAGTCATAGAGTCTGCTATGTGTCTCTTCCTGAAATTGTTTGTCCTAAGCAAGATACACATTTTTTTTTCTGGGATAACCAATAATAACTGAGCATGGCCATCTGTAATCTTGTAGGAATGCTGCTTTACAAGCAAGAAACTCTTATCACTGGGTACTGTGACTTTTGTTTTTATTCTTTAGTTACAGTGATGCCAAAAGACTAAATAAAAAGAACAGACTGTTTTCATCCTTTCCAATTTCTTTTAGATATTGTTGTGTTTCCCTCTCTGGATTTTAGTTATTGTAGTAGTTTGAAAGAAAATGACCCAAAGGGATCAGGAGTATGAGAAGGTGTGGTTTTGTTGAAGGATGTGTATCATTGTGTGGATGTAATTTGAGGTGTCTTTTTCTCAAGCTTTTCTGAGTGTAACAATCTATTTCCTGTTGCCTTAGAAACAAGATATAGCCAGCACCATGGTAGCCTAAATGCTGCCATTCTTCCCACCATGATGATAATGGACTGAACATCTGAACTGTAAGCCTTAACCTTAATTAAATATTTTCCCTTCTAAGAGTTGCCATTGTCATGATGTGTCTTCAAAGCACTAGAAACCCTAACTAAGACAGGTACTGCATTAAAAAGTAATAATAATAGCAATAATAGGAATGAAATAATAGTAACACACTAAAGGACTGTTTATTGTCTATGGAGATGACCAAGAGTTTCCTTTACCTAATATCATAATTCCCAGCATCATAATCTTAACAAAGCTTCCTTAACAGCAAACATCATTTTAATGGTATTTGTGTATTATTGGTTTTGTCTATATTCTATGGACAGCTCACATCATTTTGACTTAATTTTCTCCTACCATTCACTTTGAAACTAGTCAAGGACTTCCTTTCCTTTTAGTATTTGCTGTTCATCATTTTTTAGATAGTCTCTCTAGAGGAGTACCTTAAAACAAAGTCATTTTAAGGCTAGTCATCGTGCCAACCCTATCATTATGCTCATATTACCTCTTTAGAGGATTCTCTTTGTCCAAGTTGGTCATCAAGATACCAACCAGTGATGTTTAAGAACTAACCACTGTTGTCTACAAAGAATAATGTCAACACAGAAGACACATTTCTTTAATGTTTCTAGCAATACCATGGTCAAACAAGACCTTAACTCACCCTTACATAGATGAAACAACTGGTAAAAGAAGAGCAGTAGAGTTTCCTTACACACCCAAGTGACCAGGGAGGACCAAATTCTCAACTAGTCTTAATTGTAGCAATAACGTGATTCGTTTTGTCACCAGCTTGATCTCAAATAGTGACAGTAATGTTCAACCAATGACCAAAATACTTGGTCCTTATCATTTTAAGAGATCATGTTTCCAGACATTAGGCTTAAATCCATAAAAATTATGTATAAACAACTGCTTATCACTAATGATTTTACTCTTGATAAGAAAAAGCCTGCCCATATATAGTATTTCAGGCATTTACACACTGTTGAACCTTTGTACATCCCAAAGAAATGGACCCACTATTGACCTAAATGAAAAACTAAATAATGGCTAAGTTTCTTTTCTCTTCTATCTAGAGGATATCTGAGAGGGACTTCACCCTGATTCTAGCCACTCCAATATCTTTCAAGATCCTTAAAGTGAATCTTGAGTTCACCACTTTGAGATTACCTTGGAACCCAAAGGAGTTGATAATAAGTAACACAGTAGAGGGATGCTCTTGAGAGCACAAGAGGAGACCATGAACTTTGATTTGGATATTTAGAGAATATTGTCTGCTGTGGCTTCTCCCACAGATATGAGGAGAAAGACCATGACCCAAATCATGGTCAAATTAATTAAAGTAAACAATTGATTAAAGCACGCTTGTTTGTATTCATGTACAGGTAAAGTATATCCCTAAAGGTAGGGTTCAAGATATCAGTATTGAATGTGGCTAAAACAAGGTCTTTTATAGTTTCAGACTAGAGGGTTTATAAATGGTGATTTTGCAGGAAAACTAGCAGAGTCACTGAAGAAAAAAAAAACAAGTATAACAAGTTTGTCATGACAATCCTGAAACAAAGATATGGTTGCAAAATAGTCATAGTAAAATAATCATAACAAGGAGGTAATAGAAGGTAGTCATGATAACAGGTGGTCATAATATCAGATGGTCATAATAACCTTTTGAAACAACGTCATGGTTGCTATTTCATAAAACAGGCACAATAGAACCATTTTTAGTTAAGGTTACAGATGGGGAATACCCTAATCCCTAGAAAACAGAGATTACATGATAAACAGGGACGAACCTACTTGTCTTTACTAAGATGGCTTTCAAGCCTAAAATGAAGGTAGGCTAGTTAATCAAACCCTCTCCGGGACTTTTAGTGCTAATAACTCTTGCCTTTATCTTTCCTGCACATCTCTTTCAAGATACCACTCAAGATTTCCTCTCATTCTTATACTTTCATGCTAGACAAATCAAACTACTGATACATATTTGGTGTCTTTAAGAACTCACTGAATGGATCCCTTGAGTGCCTTGCCTGACTCCCCTATGCAGCTGGCAAAAGCTAGATAAATTATAGTAGAGTTTCCATAGAGGTAATTAGATATATTTCTTTTTGTGACACTAAAATTATTCTATACCAATATAATTCTTTACCACCTTTGAGTGCCTAATTTCCCATATTATGAGAAACAAAACATTACTTTGAAGGATATTGCTGCCTCTAAAAAGCATATATATTAGTCAGGACTGAAGGCTTATTGGCCTAAAAGTTTCAATAGGCAGAAAACCTATGGCAGGAAATTTGACTTGACTGATAACACCCCTAGCTGTAGAGTCCTGGTAAGGAGATCAACATAGCAACCTTCACTAGTTTTTGCCACTTTGAGATTACAGGGGACCTTGCCTGTAGGGGGCATCTGTTCTCCCCTCAATAACCTTTTCTGCCCTCTAAAAGTTCCAAGACCCCTGAGCCCCTGCACACAGTCACTGCTTCTACAAATACTGCTTCCCTTCAATTATTCTGATGAAATGACAATTCTGATCCTGTAGACATTAGTCATCTTCTTTTTACTTCCACATTGCCTCTGTCAATCCTGATATAACAAGGACCATTTCCACATTCTAAAAACGTGGGGAAAAATCTGTATCTTCTATCTTATCCTAGACTGGGAAATAATATTTGCATATTTTTACAAGAATCCCCTGAATTTTGTGAGATGATGATCAGGGAAAAATGAATAGGTATAACCAGCTACTCCTGTGAGCTTACCAAGGATCCTGCAAAATATTTAATAAAATTCAAGAAAGTTGGGGAATATGCTGAACACAAAGGAAGCATAAACTTAAATTATCCATTCACTTTAGGTTTCAGAAGATGAGACTGAAGGAATTATCCTTCTTAATCTGAGTTTCTGGCAGGCTGAACACACCATTTCTCTCCTTACAATGTTCAATGTAATAACTATCAGCATAAAAGATGAAAATTATTTTTCTAATGTTTGTGTCATGTACTTGTAGACATGTTGTATAAGAACATTTTAAATCAGCCCCAGATGAGATGAGTCTAGGCCAAGATGACTCTCCTCCCCATCACCCCCACACCCCAGCTTCCTGAAGCAGAGGAACACTAAGAACAGTAAGCACATAACACATCTGAATGGCAATAAAACAGAAAATAAAGAACTACTGAATTTAATTCAGGCCTAGCGCTCATTCAGTCTCTATTTGGCCTACAAATCTTAAAAGAGAGAGAGATGGAGAGAAAGAAAAAGGAAAGGAAAGAAGGTGGTCTTTGCCTCAGCTTAGAAGTAGCAGTTGAGTTTGGGTCAACAAATTAGATGTGGGCTGAGACAGTGAGAGGTGGCAATTGAAGGCATTGTGACAGCATTGAAAAGCTTAGCGATGACAGCATGACACTGAGGGATTCAGCAACTCCCAAGCATATGCAGGCATGTACTGCTGCTTTCGCACAAAAAGAGAATAGAGATTCCTAATGAGGAGATGACTCATGGAGGAAAGGCTGCATTATGCTGTGTCCTCAGTGAAGAAAGGGAAGGCAATGTACTGCAAACCAAACTGCTCAAATGAATCACTGGGAAATGATGGGATAAACTTAATGTAACTGGAGTATACACTGACATGAAAATGTGGCTTCATGATAAAAAGTCTCCATATCTCTTAAGGTCTCATTCTAGAACAGTTTGTAACACACACACACACACACACACACACACACACACACAAGTTCTAATCTTGCAAAAACCTGGCTTGCAATTTTAACTTTATCCCTATGTATGAGTATGGGAAATGGAACCCGTGGATGCTGAGCATTCCTTTTTATAAGTGCTTCAATCGCATTAACTCTTCTTGTAGACCAGATAAGAACCTGGTAGAGAAAGTGAGGTCAGAAGTAATAAAGGAACAATGATGATTTTATTGTCAGAACAGGCATTTTTAAAATTCATCATAAATTGTTCTTAAAGACCAAAATTTAACACAATTTCTGACTTAACTACATTTTAAAAGCTGTGTGTGTGTGTGTGTGTGTGTGTGTGTGTGTGTGATTTTACACTACCTGTGTGTGTCTACTTGTATAGGTCATAAGAAGGCATAAAGTCTCTTGAAACTTTAGTTCCGTGTAGTTATAAGGTGGAATGGATTCTCAGCACAGAACCCATGTTTTCTGATAGTGCTCTTAACTGCTAAGGCTGCTCTCCAGTCCCAAGAACTTTATTTTTAAGGTACTTGCTTGCTTATCATGCACTGTAAAGCACAGGTAGCCTATTTCTTTACATACTTACCACATAGAGCATATAAAAAAGATGCAGCCAAAGAACTTAAACACAGTAGGTTATCTGACATGAAACACCCTTAAGTTTTCACCCTGAGCCCTTCTTAGAAAATAGATCCTAAATCAATTCCTTTTTTATAGGGTTTCATTTTACTGTTGTTACCCTACCAGAAAAAGCATGTAGATGGAGCTAAGGAAGGGATGTTGGTACCCAGTCTTGAGAACCTGATGAGAGTAGCACACTGCGTAAATTAGAAAAGATTAGAAACCCGGTTTCCAAGGAAGCCCTAGTTCATCATAGTCTTCAACAATAATTTACCTGTTGATTTTAGTGAATTTTCATGGAGATAGAGCAGGGTATGGGTCAGCCTTATCTCCTCTCTTTCAGCTGTTCACAGAACTATTTTGATCTTACGAAAACTGAAGACATAATTATGAAACAACTGAGCGGTGGTGGCACATGCCTTTAATCCCAGCCATTGGGTGGAAGAGGCAGGGGGATCTCCAAGTTCAAGTTCAGTCTGGTCTATATAGTGAGTTTCAGGATATCCAGTGCTACTCTGAGAAACCATGTCTGGGAAAACCAAGAATCAAAGCCTAACCAACCAACCAAACTAACAACAAAAAATAAATAGGGACCATTGGAAACATCTATGTCTGATATACAAAGACTAGTCATAATGGCTTCAGTTTACCAAGTTGGTTGACAGGAATGCCATGTTGAACTGTACATCTAAGGGCATGCACAATGAATATTGTAATTAAAGAGGAAGATATTTCAGCTTTTCCTTGAATGCTGAACATTCTTGTTATCATTACCATCTCTTTTCTTTTTACATACAGTGACCTTTTTTCTTCTTTAAAATTCATACTATCAATGATGGTCTTGCAAAGTAAGTCTATCTGAATATCATTGACATGCTTAAAGGAGACTCCACTCTTCACAAACTTGGTCAGTGATTTTGCAGAAGGATCTACAATAATGAGGTAAATACTATGTAACCTATGCTGTTCACCATGGTATATGCAGTACAGAGAATTTAAAACATGGCAAGGATGATTAAGGGGTCAATTTAAAAAATAATGGTGTGGTATATCATTTAAATTTCTAATAAAGTTGCTGAATGTGCTTTGTGAGTAAGTCACTAAACAGCACACATCATTAAGGTTTTTAAATTTCAAAATCAAGTGACTAGAAAGGCTTAAGTTTAAAAACATTTAAAGTCTTAATACAAAGCTCCTAGGAGAGCCTGTGAAACTTTCTCATGTGTAAATAAAAATAAAATGTATCAAGTTGCCATAAAATAGTCCTCCTCTTTCTGATGCGGGAAAACTGAGCTCTAATTTCAAAGCACCAGGGGAGAACTGAGACATCAGAGTTGACATTTACATAAGAGCATGACCCACCAGGGTCTTTACAATAAAAGCCTATTCTGCTTCTGTTTACATGGAGACACACACAAAAGAATTAGGAACTAATTGAAAACACTTTTAAAAGTAATCTTTATGGATTCAGGTAGGCAGAATGGATATTGGAACAAGATAGCAAAGAGAAAATAAGGACATCTTTCTTCTTCCTACAAAAAGGATGCAAAAATATACATTATTGTTATTATAATAATTTCTATTATTTCTATTTTAATTTTTTTGATAATTTCGTAAGTGAGTCATTTCCATTCTCCTCTTCACACCTTCATCTACCACAGTGTTCTTAAATTCGTGATTACTTATAAAAAATCATTATTGTTACATATGTAGCTTATATGGGGGTTTGAAAGAAAATGGCCCACATTGGCTCATGTAATTCAATATTCAGTCCCCAGTTGGTGGAATTGTTTAGGGATAATAAAGATGTAGGGCCTTAGCGGAGGAAGTGTGCCACAGAAGGTGAGCTTTGGAATTTCAAAGCCTCATGCTATCTCTAGTTAGTTCTATCTCTGCCTGTTGCCTGTGGATCAGGATATAAGCTCTTGGCTACTTCCCCAGCACCATGCCTGCCTGCCTCTTGCAATACACCGACTGAGGATGATCATGATCTTTATTTATCTGGAATCATGAGATCAAATAAATTGCTTCTTTTATACATTTCCCTGGTCATGCTGCTCTTCACAGAAATAGAAAAGTAAATAAGACAGTATAGAAATTACATTTAATGATGAAAAATATAGAAATCATATAGAATTTTGTTGTGCGAGACCAATTGTTCATTTCATGGCTGCCATACTCCCGAAATAATCGCAAAGAAAACTATATTATTTAAAACACTGCTTGGCCAATGACTCTAACATATTCCTAGTAAGCTTTTACATATTAAATAACTCATTTCTATTAATTTATATTTTACCACGAGGTTCGTGGTCTACTGGCAAGGTTCCAGTTGGCAGCTTCTGTCTTTCCCCTCTGGCAGCTAAATGGTGTCTCTTGAATCTGCCTTCTTTTCCCCAGCATTCAGTTTAGTTTTCTCCGCCTACCTCTATTCTGCCATTTTATAGGCCCCAAACAGCTTCTTTATTAACCAATGATATTCACAGCATACAGAGGGGAATCCCACACCAGAATTTATTATCTATAAATATAAATTATGGCCAATTTAGTTATACAAATTTATGAATTCATCAAGTCTACTAAATACATATACATACTATTTGTACTCTTTTAATTTTTATTATTTTTATACCTAAAGTTATTAAAATTGCAATAACAGTTTTATGATCATGAAGGATTATGACAAACCCATATTGAATATACAACAGAACATCTAAAGAACAAGTGAAGGACTGGAAATATGCTCAGCCGATGAAGTTATTGCTACCTAAGCATGAAGACCTGAGTTCAATTCTCTAGTGCACATGTACAAAGCCCAGGGTGATGGCATATGCTGTAGAGGTGGAGACAGAAGATATCTTGCTCCTTGGCTAGCCAGTCTAGCCCAATTAGCTAGCCTTAAGCCAGTGAATGATTCTCTTTTGGTAAAGAACATGGAAGTGTTTGAGAAACACACTGGGTTGTTTTCTGGCCTCTGAACACATGTGTACTTGCACATAAACATATAAGTACATTCTCTCACACATACCCATGCACATACCCACATAAACATATTTGCCACATGTTAATCTAAAAACACACATGCCCGCACACACACACACACACACACACACACATACAGGTATACACATCGATTGCTCTGCATTGACAATAAGGTAAATGAAGATGTGCTGGATTTGAGCAACCATTTTTTTTTGTATATTGATTCAAAATTTTTTCTTATTTTGAATAACTTCTCCACCTCCTCTTTCCACTTATTTTCTAAGTTGTAGTGGCATTTCAATTGTATTTTAATAAAGCTTGCCTGAAGATCGGGAGAGTAAAACAGGCACAGTGGTCAGCCTTATAACCATGCAGTGGTAACACACACCTTTAATCCCAGTAGCTACACTAGTTGCCATAGAAACCGGGTGGTGCAAGACTTTAATCTCAGTGGTGCTTGCCTTTAAACCCAGAACTAGAGAGGATTATAACATGGGAGGAAACAGCTCTCAGACAAAGTCTCATTCTGAGGTTTCTGGAGACAGGATCACCATTTTCAGGCTAAGGTGGAGATAAGAGCCAGTGGCTGGCTGCTTTGCCTTTTGGAGCTTCGGGTTGAGCGCCAATTTCTCTCTCTGAGTTTTTATTAATCATGCTTCACTAAGTGGCCTACCATTTAATTAATGAGTGGTATAAAGTATACTTAATCTCACAAAATATATACAGGAAAAGTCATAGCTTAATCACCATTTTTCAATCAATGTCCATTTTTTTCTTAATAATTTCATTAGATCACTGAGTAAAGTCAGAATAAATGACAGAGTTAATTTTGATATTGTTGCTTGATCTACTTCATAATATGTAGTCATGCAAATTAAGAGAAGATGGAATAAATAAAGATTCTAATTTTTCAAAGTCATCACAAATACATGGCAAAATATAGAAGAAACTATAGATTGTCTTAGAAAAGAGATATGCAGAAAATGCAAATGCAAGAGTAATACACTAAAAGTCTTGATTTGGGAAAGACTAGTGCATTCAGGGATTGGGCTGAGGGATTGAGTGATAACTCTAGCATGTGACTAATTTTATTCTTGGTGACATTTTATGATAAAAAC
Source organism: Ondatra zibethicus (assembly GCA_004026605.1). NCBI lineage: Eukaryota > Metazoa > Chordata > Mammalia > Rodentia > Cricetidae > Ondatra > Ondatra zibethicus. The sequence goes on from PVIU01009293.1 coordinate 46,183, forward strand.
TTTTTCTGACATAAAATTCAATATACTCTGCAATTGAAACAAAAGAAATGCTTTGTTTAACATACTTATAAAGTATTAAAATCATTAAGTCATATTTTACTGTATGTCTAAATGAGTAACTTCCATTTACTAATATAAGAAAAAATCACGAGTAAATGTAAAAACAGTATTTTAAACTTTTACACTGTTGAACAAGAAAATAAATTATAAAGAGGGTTGGTTATTTAGCAACGTTAATCACATTGAACAAAACGTTTAATAAGATATTCTGTGCTGTTATATTTTCCTAGTTGTCCTCAATAATCTTTATCCTTCATTTTTTCTTTATTTTAAATAATAAATGGTTTTGTCATGTAAAATGGAAAAAGTGGTATGAAAATAATAGATGCTTGTGTGTTATAGATGAGTACTACTGATGGGCTACATGACTGTATCCTGAATTCTAGCATGTATTTTGGTATACAGCAAATAAAACAAAGTCAGCAGGAGTTTTAGTCATGAAAGGTAATGATAAGCTTCCAGAGACTGGATAAGTCTTTGTGCATATTAATTGCAAATGAGTTATTGCAGACTTAAAGTTTTGTTACTGAGGATTATTATATACACACACACACATATATGGGTATATATTCCTATGCTGTATATATATATATATATATATATATATACTAATATTTATTATTATATAGCTCCATATTTATATTTATACATTCATGTTTCTAACTACTCCTCTTTCTAAGTCTCTCCACATCTGAACAGCATGTACATTTATGTAATAATAATTCCAAAAGCACTGAACTAATTTAAAAGTGTGCAGATGGTGTGGTCTGGTACTTTCATTCTAGACATTTGATTATTTTTGCATTGGAATGCATAAAAATAGCAGCCATTTATAGGTTTAGTATTGCAAGTTCAACCCCCCCAACAGCACTTCGTGTTAACTTTTTACTTTATAAAATAATTTCAGAATGCTAAAATCATGGAATGGAGACACATTAGAATGCTTTCCTAGCATGCGTGGTATCCAAAGTTCATCTCCAAAAATTAAATGCATAAAAAGACTTTCTCCTCATTTGTTTCTTATCTATTTTCTTTATACCTTTTCATCGTAAATTAGCTATTATTGTTATAGCAAATAGCTGAGTGTTAATGGAATATTATACATAATGGCTTTAAGAACGTGAAGGAAGTACATCAGCAAAACAACCCAAACTAAGGAAATAATAAAACGGATGGTCTTACACATTTATTTTCTTTCACTGACAATTCCAAACATGATAATTTATTTTATTCAATGTTATACATTTTAAAATCTTTTATAGTTATATTTTACTATATTTTGTGGTGTGTTTATGTGTGCATGCCTGTGTGTGTGCATGTTGTTTGGAATGAATGTGTTGTGTGACAGGTGACAGTTTCTTCCTAGATTAAAACATACTGTCATGTTAGAAGCTCCTTAAACAGTATGGCAAACAATTAAAAAATAACTTCCAGTAGTCCCTGAAGCAGACCACATTCCCAAGGCCTCTCTCTGCCAGAGTAAGCAGTAAAACCTGGGAGAATCCCTGGGATGATGGAACTGAGCTTAAAGATGACTCTGAGAGAAGCAAAGCTTCAAAGAAGGCTCTGAGACCAGACTAGCTGCCTAGTAAAGGTTTAGACCGTCTGAGCAACCTGGACAGGACACTCTCAAAGCTGTTGAGCGGCCTGCAAGCACTTCAGTGTGCTCCAGGTTCCCAGTTTTGTGAGCTGGGACTCATGCTGCACTGGACTTTGGCGCTGCATTGGTCTTCGAGTCATTTGTGCTCCTGTGAATAACCCTTCCCCCATTTTCCAGTAAGTAACTCCAATAAAACTCATTGGTTCAAAAAGTTGGTACTTTTATCTGTCCTTAGCTTACCTATCTGAGTGAGGAGATGCATGTTGTATCTCCCCAGGAAGTGTTTTGACACACGACGTAATTGGTACTTGAAAAGGGACATGACAGAAACAGCATCTTTCCTCAATGTCTTAAAAAAAAAGTTTTCATCTTTTAAATCTTAAACTTGATTGTTGGAGTTATTCCGGTATATTTTACAGGTTTTATTTGTTTGTTTCTTTTATTTTTGAGGGTATTGTGTTCCACCAATTTTATTCTCAGTCCATTTGCCATTTGTATATATGAAAGAAAACTGATATTTGTATTTTGTTACTTAGCCAGCAGGGTTTAACAAGTATGAGACTTTCTGGTGGAACTTTTAGGGACAGATACTATCATATCATATAAAAATAAAGACATTTTGATTTCTTCCCTTCCTTGTTATATCTTCTTGATCTCTGCCAGTTGGTTTATTTCTCTAGGTAAGACTTAAAGTACTATATTGAACAGGTATGTATGCTGGTCTTCTTTGCTTTATGTTTAAAAACCACTTATGAGTGAGTACATATGATAATTTCAGAGAACCTAGACAACAATGAGGACCCTAAGAGAGACATACATGAATCTAATATACATGGGAAGTAGAAAAAGACAAGATCTCCTGAGTAAATTCGGAGCATGGGGACCATGGGGGAGGGTTGAAGGGGAGGAGAGAGGAGAGGAGGAGAGTAGAAAAAAATGTATAGCTTAATAAATTCAATAAAAATTAAACGAATAAGTATGGAGAGTTGGAGAATCTTGTCTTGCTCCTGATTTTACTGGAAGTGCTTTGCAGTTCTCTCAACTTAATATGATGTTGTCACTGGACTTCATGTAAACTTCCTTTATTATGTTGAGGAATGTGTTTTGCATCTCCAATTTTTTCTAGAAATTTCATGAAAAACAAGTATTGGTTTTTGTCAAGGGCATTTTCTGTATTGAAGGAGATGTTAATGTGTTTTTTGTCATTCAATCTATATATGTGGTTTATTACATTTATCAGTGTACCTACATTGAACCATCCCTACATCTTTGGGATGAAGCCTTATTTATTTAAATAACATTTTTAAAATTTGTTTTACATAACAACTTCTTTCCCCTCTATCCTCTCCTCCTGTCCCCTCCCCTTTCCGTCTACTCTCCTCCCCACCCACTCCTCCTCAGAAAGGAACAGGCATCACATTGACTTGCACAAAGCATGGCACATCAAGTTGAGGCTGGGCCAAGTAATGCTGTATGGGGAGCTGGTTACTAAAAGCCAGTTAAAGGCCGGGAGAGGTCCTGCTCTCACTGTTAGAAGCCTTACTAAGAGACCAAGTTATGCAATCATTACACACATGCATAGGGCCTAGGTTAATGTCATCCAGGCTCCCTGACTGTTGGTTCAGTGTCCATGAATTTCTACGAGATCAGGTCAGCTGTCTCTTTAGGTTCCCACATCATGAACCCTCATGGTGATGATTTTTTATGAGTATGTAATGCCCTTCTCTATGTAATCTGACTAGTTTTGATTTCAAGCCTTTTTTTGCCAATTATTAAAATAGCTACACCCGCCTGCTTCTTAGGCCCATTAGCTTAGGATATATTACTCTACCCTTTTACTCTTAAGAACTATTTGTCTTTCATGTTAAGGTGTTAGTCTTGGATGCAGTATGAAGATAGATCTTATTTTTGCATCCATTCTGTTATTCTGCAATTTTTTTCTGGGAATTTAGAATATTTATGTTCAAATTTATAAATCAACAATATTTGTTCATTTGTGCTAGGCTGTGTCTGGCTCCAGTTGCTATTTGAGTGCTTGAGATTATTTATTCACTGTTCGTTCTTTTTATGGGGGGATGTCTTAACATCTTATGGTTGAAGTTGTTCTTCTAGTACTTTCATTAGTCTTTCATTTTTAGATAGATACTGCTTAAGATTGGTTCTATCATGGAATATTTATTACCTTATTTTCTCCATTTTGTTATTAGAAGTTTGGCTGGGTGTCCTATCCTGAGATGCTATCTGTTCTCATTTAGGGTTTGTAGAAGATACATCCAGGCCTTTCTGGCCTTTAGAGTTTCCATTGAGAAGTCAGGTGTCTTTGTAATAGATGTGCCTTTCTATGTTACTTGTTTTTTTCCCTTGAAAATTTTAATATTGTTTCTTTGTTCTGTACATTTAGTGTTTTGAATATTACATGGCATGTGCAAGAGATATTTCTATTCTTGTTCACTCTATTTGCTATTCTTTATTCTTCTTGTATCCTAATTTTTCTTTAGGCACTGTTTTCTTTAGGTTAATGAAATTTCTTCTATGATATTTTTGTAAATATTTTCTGTGTTTTGGCTTGAGTCTCTTCTGCTTCTATTCCTATTTTCCTTAAATTTGGTCTTTTCATAGTTTCTAGAATTTTCTGAATGTTTTGTGCTAGGAATTCATTTTTAGCTTTAATATTTTCTTTGAGCAAGGTATTCATTGTTTGATTCTATCATGTCGTCAGTACCTGAGATAATTATCTATTACTTTTACGGTGTTGGTGAGACTTGACTATGAATTTCTAATTTCAATTCCTGAATTTTTCATATCCAGTGTTTTCTAAAATTTGTGTTTTATTTGTTGATTCTAGTTTCCCTTTTGTATCTTGAACTGTTTTCTTTATTTCACTCCATTCTTTGTGTACGTGTTTTCATATGTTCATTAATGGACTTTTTCATGTCTTTCTTATAGTACATGAGCCTATTAATAATGGTTATTTTGAAGTTATTGTCTCATGCTTCAGCTATTTCACATTTCTCAGGTCTTACTGGAGTAGGATTGCTGGGTTGTAGTGGAGGTATATTGTCCTGGATGCTATTCCTTGTGTTTTTTATTGCTGTTTCAACATCTGGTTTTGGAATGATTTTAATTCTAGGTGCTGATATCTGTTGTTGGCTGTTATTACTTTTTTTCTCTCTTGTGGGGCTCACCACCTGGTTCCCAAATAAATATAGGAAGTCTTATTTTTACTTATAAATGCCCAGCCTTAGCTTGGCTTATTTCTAACCAGTTTTTCTTAAATTATCTCTGTTCCCCCTTTGCCTCTGGACTTTTACAGTAGTTTTCTACTTTTATAGAAGTAGACTTTTTTATAAAAGTAGACTTTTATAGTAGTTTTCTTAGTGTCTTAAATTGCTTTTTCAAAGCATCTACTTTGTCTTACTTTGTGAGGAAAATTTGCTAATTTTTAATATTCATTACTTAGGAGATTACATAGTATCTATTAGGGCATGCAAAAAATATAATTTCATATTTTACCTGATTACTTTCTCCCATAGTTTATATAAATGCTTTAGTTGTTAATAACAACACCTTGCTGATATATTTATTTGTTAGTGTACTACACTTCATGGTAGTAATTTTATTAAGTAAAACAAATGTGTTTTTTGAGTTGCAAACACTGTAGATATCTTGAAAAACTAATCTATAACACTATATATATATATATATATATATATATATATTGCAGTTTAACATGGCTTAGTAGTTTCTACAGTACCCACAGATAGAAACTAGTAATTTGGGTAAGGTTCTTGATCTGCAGTGTGCACTTTCTCACAACTTAACCATATTTATGCTAGTATTTCCTTTGTGGTTTCCCTCTTTTTGTGTAGTAATTACTTTCTTGCTTTTGTGACAAAATCTCTGACAGAAACAAGAAGCAATTTAGAAGAAAAAGATTTATTATGATTTAGAGTTTTAAAAAGTAAAGAATTTGCAGAGGCCAGAAGCTCTGGTGGTAGGAACAGGTGGTGGTCCAAAGCTATGATGGTTTAAACATGAGATAATTGTCCATTTTTTTACCTGCAGTCAGGCAGTAATGTGAGAGAGAGATGAATGTTGGTAATTAGCTGACAACTCCCCCTCCACCTCTTCTCTTCTTCTTCATCCTCTTCCTCTTCTTATTTTATTCATTCAAAGACCACAGCCAATAGAACAATACAAAACACAATCACTAGGAGCATTCTTCCTCCCATATATAACTTTGAAAGTATCATTACAGACACACCCAGCAATTGTCTTCGTGATTATTCTGTCAGTCAAGATAACAATGAGAACTAACAATTATGCTTTTATCTTGCACCAAAATAATTTATGAATTCATATATCCACTCAGCAAATATTTATTCAGGATAGAGTGTGCTAGATAGTCTTAAAGACATAAACACTTAAGGATAAATTAGTGATAGATAAAAGTTTCTAAAGTCCAGTAGATTTATACCAGTATATTTAGAAAAATACTTTTGTAGAACCTTAGTTTCATAGTTAATCAATATTCACTATTTCCTTATTTTTCAAATAGCTATTTTGTTTGTTTTGAGACATGTTCTTACCATGTAGCTCCAGCTGCCCTGGAATTCACTATGTTTATTGGGATGACCTGGAATTTTTTATGTAGACCATTCTGGTTTCAAACACACAAAATGTACTGCCTTTTCATCATCAATGCTGAGATTAAAATTGTGTATTACCATGTCTAGCCCCACAATTTCACACTTTACAATAACTCAGGTATGTGCATATATTCCCACTAGATATACCCTTATATGGTTTATATATATGTGTGTGTTTGTGTGTATGTATATATACAAATACTTATATGCATATGACTATCAGTTCACCTATTCATTTATATTTTATAGCTATCTATGTGTCTGAATTTACATATTCCTGATTAGAAGACATAGTGAAGTAAGAATTTAAACAACAATGTACTTAATTTATATGTGTGTGTGCATGTATATGTGTGTGAATATACATATATATTTACATGGCACATATATATATTATAAAATATATATAGATTTTTAAAATTTTATTTATTTATATTACATTCTGAAGTTTCCCATCCCTCATTGCCTCCCACTCCCTGCCTCCCATTTTCCCTCTGCTTCCTCCTCATTTATTTCTCCTCCATTTCTATTCAGTAAAGGGCATGTCTCTTATGGATATTGACAAAGCACGACATATTAAGTTGTAGTAAGACTAAGCAACTTACCTTGTATCAAGTCTGGGCAAGGCAACCCAGTATGAGTAATAATATCTTAAAAGCTAGTAAAAGTGTCAGAGACATCTCCTGCTCCCACTGTTAGGAGATCTACTATAGTAAGCTATACAACTATATAGATATAGTCAGAAGGTTTCGGTCAATCCTACATGGGTTCCTGATTGTCAGCTAAGTTTCTATGTGCTCCTTTGATCCCAGTTTGTTTATTTGGGTTTTCTTGTTGTGTCTTGACCTCTCTAGCTACAATCTTCCTTCTTCTCTTCAGAAACATTCACAGAGTTTGTTCTAATGTTTGACTGTGAGTCTTTGCACCTGTTTCCACCAGTTTTCCAATGAGACTCTCTGATGGTCATTGGGATAGGCACCATTCTATGACTATAGCAGAATATTATTAGGCATTGTTACTTTGGCATTTTTTTCCTCAGTCTTGTTTGGTTCTATCCTAAGTCTTTGGCTCATGTGGCCTCTGGGTCTTGGCATTCCAGAAAGTTTCAGGTGTGGGCTCACTTTTGTGTCATGGGTCTCAAGTTATAATAGTCATTGGTTGGCCACTCTCACAATCTCTATGTCATCTTTACCCCAGCACAAACCATAGATTGGGCAGACTATAGGTCAAAAGTTATGTGACTGGGATGGTGTCCCAATCCCTTCACTAGCCGTCTTGCTGGGTCTGAAGGAGGTGGTCAGTTCAAGCTATCCATCCCTTTTGCTACATCTTAGTTTGGGTCATTCTTATAGGTTTCTAGATGTTTCCCTTGCACCAGGTTTCTAATTGACCCTGAAATGATCTTACCAGTTAGATCTTTCAGTACTCTCCCTGTCCCCACAAACACCTGATCTTTCTTGTTCCCATACACACCCTTCTCCAGTCCACCCATAAAATATCTTCTATTTTCTCTTCCCAGCAATGTCCAAGAATTCCCCCTTGAGCCTTTTTTGGTACTTAGCCTCTCTGAGTTTGTAGATTGTAGAATTATCATTCTTTATTGCTAATATTCACTTATAAGACAATACATATCATGTTTGTCTTTTGAGATCTGGGTTACCTCACTTATGATTATGTTTTTCTAGTTCCATTAATGTGCCTTTGAATTTTATTGTTTCCTTATTTTTAATACCTGAGTGTAACTCCATTGTGTAAACGTACCACATTTTGTTTATCGATTCATCACTTAGGGACATCAAGGTTGTTTCTAGGTACTGGCTGTTAAGGGTATAGCTGCTATGAATAATTGAGCAATGTCCTTATGGTATGATTGAACATCCTTTTGGCATATGCCCAGGAGTGGTATAGATGGGGCTTAGATTTCTTCCTAATTTTCTGAGAAACTGCCATATTAATTTCCAAAGTGGCTGTACAAGTTTACACTCCCACCAACAATAGAAAAAAAAAAAAGCACAGGGCAGAATGGATTTTAAGGAAGAATTCTTCCAGATTTTTAAAGAAGAGCTAATACTAATACTCTTCAAATGATTCCACAAAATAGAACAGAACGAACAAAATCAAGTTGTTTCTATGAGGTCACGGCCACCCTGATAGTCAAGCCACACAAAGACTCAACAACAATAAAAAAATTGCAGTCTAATATCCATAATAAAAATTGTTGTAAAAATACTCAACAACATACCTGCAAACAGAATCCAAGAACACATCAAAAAGAACATCCATCATGATCAACTAGGTTTCATCCCAAAGATGCAGGGATGGCTCAACATATGAAAATCTGTAAATGTAATTCACAATATAAACAAAATAAAATTTTAAAAAAACATGATCATATAATTGGATGCTGAAATAGTCTGTGACAAAATATAACATACCTTCATTATCAAAAGTCCTATAAAGATAAGGATACAGAGAACATAACCAAACCTCATAAAAGCAATATACAGCAATACAACTGCCAACATCAAATTAAATGGACAGAAACTCAAAACAATTTAACTAAAATCAAGAACTAGACAAGAATGTACACTATCTCCATACCTATTCATTATAATACCTGAAGTTCTAACTAGAGCAATGAGACAACTAATGGAAGATAACAAAAGGATACTAATTAGAAAAGAAGATATATCATTATTAGCAGATGATATGTTAGTATATATAAGTTACTCAAAAAAAACTCTACCAACACTTAAGACCTTTAGTCAAATTGTTGGATACGAGATTAACTAAATATATCAGTAGCCCTCGTATGTATAAATAATAATCCAATTGAGAAAGAAATCAGAGAATCAACACCTTTACAATAGCCTCAAATAATATAATTTTTTTGCATATGTTGAGACATGCTTTGTGACAAAGTATGTAGTCAATTTTGAAGAAGAATTTATGGAGTGCTAAAAATAAGGTATATTCTTTTCTGTTTAGGTGAAACGTTCTGTAAATATCTGATATGTTTATTTGAGTCATGAGGTCTGTTAGTAATGTTATTTCTGTTTAGTTTCTGTCTGGATGACCTGTCCATTGAAGAGAATGGGGTATCAAAGTCTTCCACTATTATTATGTGGAGTTGTATGTGTGATATAAGCTTTACTAACCTTTCTTCTAAAAATGTCAGTGCCCTTGCATTTGGGACACAAATGTTCAGAACTGAAACACCATCTTTTTGAATTCTTCCTTTGATGAGTATGAAATTTCTTTCTCCATCTCTTTTGATTAATTTTGTTTAGAATGTCTATTTTTTTTAGATATTAGGTTTGCTATACCAACTTGTTTCTTAAGTCCATTTGGTTGGAAAATCTGTTTCCAACCCATTATTCTGAGATAATATCTTTCTTTGAAGTTGAGATATGTTTGTTGAATACAGAAGAATAATGAATCCTGTTCTCACATCTGTTCCAATATCCTGTGCATTTTTATTGTCAAATTAAATCCATCGATATTTAGGAATGCTAAAGAATAATGACTGTTAATTCCTGTTTATTTATATATTTATTTATTGGTAGTGGTGTTTTTTTGTGTGTGTTTCTCTTTTTTGTTATGAATTTTTTTGTATGAAATTATCTGTGTTTTTGTGGGTATAGTTAACTTCCTAGGGTTGGAGTTTTCCTTCTAGTACCTCCTGTAGGATTGAATTTGTAGATATATATGGAATAAATTTAACTTTCTCATAAAATATCTTGTTTTCTCAATCTATGGCTATTGATGGTTTTGCTGGGTATAGTAGTCTTGGCTAGCATCCATTGTCTTTTGGAGATATGAAGTCCAGGCCATTCTGGGTTTGAGAATAGAGGTATGGTTGTAATGGCTCTGTCTTATATTTTACTTGGATTTTGTTTCTTGTCACTTTTAATATTTTTCTTTGTACTATATGTTTAGTGTTTTGATTATTTTGTGGCAAGGGAATTTTCTTTTGGTGCTCTGTAAGCTTTTTGTACTTTTGCAGGCATGTCCTTTAGTTTGTGAACATTTTCTTTCGTGATTTTGTTAAATATATTCTCTGGGTTTTTGAGCTTGGTTACTTCTCTTTATTCTATCTCTATTATTCTTATGTTTTGTCTTTTCATAGTGTCTCACGTTTCTTAGATATTTTATGATAGGAAGATTTTAGATTAAACATTTTCTTTTGCTAATGAGTCTATTTTCTCTATCATGTCTACAATGCCTAACATTCTTTTTTCCATTTCTTGTCTTGTGTTGGTGATGTTTGCCTCTATATTTCCTGTTCACTTACTCAGATTTTCAAATTCCAATATTCCCTCCTATTGTGTTTTCTTTATTTCTTATATTTCCATTTTTAGCCCCTGAATAATTTCTTTCATCTATTTGCTTTTTCGCGTATTTTCTGGCATTCTTTTATTGATTTCTTCAAATTTTTTGTTTGTCTAAATTTCTTTGAGGGATTTTTCATTTCCTCTTTAGGAACTTCTATCATCTTCATAAAATCATCTGTAAGGTTATTTTCTTGTGTTTCAACAGCTCAGGTTCATTCATGTCCTGTTATCATAGGGTAGCTGGGCTCTGGTGATGCCATATTGCCCTTTCTGATATTGATTTTTAGGGCCGGGATCCCTAAATATGCCTGGCCTGTAATCAAGAAGTGTCCTGAAGTTGAAAGCTAGTATATGGAGCCTGAGTGGGGTGGAGGGTGGGGGAGCAGAGCCTAGTATGTGGTTGTTGGCAGGCTTAAAGGGATTTAGTAGGTGGTGGGAGGTGTCTTGTCTGGGGTCCATTGGTCCAGACTTGCATCTGGTAAAGCTACTGGGGCTATGAAACCTAATGTGGAACCCATGGAAGGGGCTACGGTCTAGACTTGTTGGGCAGGTATTAAGGAGTGTTTGGTGGCAGTGTGCAGTGTTTTACCTGGGGATCCTAGATATAGATGAAGTAATCTTCAGAAGTTGTAAACCAGTATATGTAATCTAAGGGTGGGGATGAAGCCTGGGCAGCCTGAAAGGGTTGAAAGCAGAGAGTGGGCAGTGTCGTATCTTGGGTCCCTAAGACCAGCCTGGCTTCCAGTAAGGTTATTGGGGCTGTGAGCACTAGTAAGGAGGCCAAGGGAGGGGGATCATTCTGGAGTTGTTGGGTGGATTTTAAGAAATATTAGTGGAATAGGGTGCTATGTTTTATTTTGGGTGCCTAGAACTGCTCTGGTAAAACCGCAGGTGCTGTTGACTCTAGTTTGGAGCCCAGGGAAGGGGGTCTGTCTATATATTTTTGAAAGTTACATTTTTATCAGTAGTATATTTATTCTTCCAAGATCATGTTCACGATTAACACATAAAATTCTATGAATTAAAAATAAATTTCCAAGAGAAATGGAGCCTAAAAGTAAATAAAAACAGATAAACATTTACAGAAGTATAAACAGAGTTTTATCCCCTCCTTTGCATTGTTGCCATGAATGGATTCCACTATAAGACTTTGAAATTCCCATTCCATATCTTTGCTGTTTCTAAGGAATGTCTCATAGCAGAATCAATGGGATATTATGGTAGAATTAGCTACTTAATTATGTAAAGCTGATGTACTAAGAATCTCAGCAGCAGAATACATAACTGTTATGTTCTATATGTTGGCAAGTCAAGGTAATGTTTAACCAATTCTATAGAAATGAAAGAATTTAGCTCTGAGTTCACACTTAGCCAAGTTCAATGAGTAAAGTGAATGAATTGAGTAATACTGTAAGCTGCACTTTAAAGTTACCACTGTTTCATAAATGGAAATTTTATTTCTGGGCTCTAAATTTAGTATAGATTATAAATTATGGATGGTTAAATAACACATTTGTTTATGCAGGTAAGCAGAGAAAGATTCGGATGTGTATCCAAAGCAGAAAATGGAATTAATGAACACCACACAAAAGTAACAAATCTGCTAGGAAAGAGAATTCACTAATCTGCTCTTGCATTCTTGTCATTTAATATGACCTTAGTTTAACAGAAAATTATTTGACCAAAAGGGTCACAGATAGAGCCTTGATGGATGTAATTGAAAATTTTCTGGTTTCATGCTTACAAATGTTGTTTGGACAGCATCTTCTGCTATGGAATTATGTGAAAAAATATTGGTAGTTTTTGATGGAATAGAATTACAAAGAAACTCAAAGTCTGACTTCTTCAATTTGTTCATTTTCAATGCTGAAAAGAATAGAGTTCCTAAAATGTCATCTTTCAAGGTTAGATCACTTATATCTTGCAGAAACTCAGTATGTAAACTTATCTTTACTTCTTTATGGTCATAAAGGAGCAAAGGCAGGGAACAACCTCAAGAGCATCCCTAATATAGTATCAGCATTCACTGGAATATTTAGATACTGAAAAGATCCAGGCACTGTTTGGGACCCAGGAGGCCAATTAGTCTGAGAAGCTAATAACCTAATGATGGTTCTTTATCTTTCCTTCCTCTTCCCCAAATCCTATCCCCAAGTCTCACTCTCAACTCTGTAGCAGCTTTTCAGCGGCAGCATCCTCCATCTCCTGTGGATCATGCAGATTTCTAATATTCCTCTCCACTTTTCCTATTATTTCAGCTCCCAACCTAGCAGCCTTTCTCTAGTATTGTGTCAACTAAACCTGGCAGAGAAAAAAGTAGTCCATGAAAGCAGGAATGTGAACTTCTGACCTTGACTCATTCTCTTCTCCTTCATATCTAATCCCCAGACTTATCCTCAGCTCTGTGGCTGACTACTTGTTGTTGTCTCTCCTCAATCGCTGCCCCTATTCCTGGGGGACAAAGCAGATCGTTGGGGAACACCCAATTTTCTCCTCTGTGTGGACCCTCCATTGCCCCCCCATATCCCATCCCAATCTTAAGTGGGGACTCCAGTATCTAGAAACACATTTTACCTGAAACCCTGAGTGTATGAACCTATCAGGCAGGATCTCAGAAGAATTTCCATCCAGGCAACACACAGCTACCAGACTCTCCTACGACCAGAAATTGTAAGAGCAACTAAGGAACAAAACAACCATTCAACAAAGACAGACTAGATATCAGCATGTAGAATTACAACCTTCCCAAGCCTAGAAGCTTAGATTCCAGCATAAAAGCACAATCAATAACAGCCAGGACAATATGTCTCCATAAATGTCCAGCAATCCTACAATAGTAGTCTCTGAAAATTGCAACATAGCTGAAGCACAAGGCAAAGACCTTAAAATAGTCTTTATGAAAATAATAGAGGCCCTTAAAGAGGAAGTGAATACATCCCTTGAAGATTTCCACACAATGGAAGAAAATGAATAAAACACTTCAAGATCTGAATGTGGAAATAGAATCAATAACAAAAACCCACCCTGAGAAAATATAGAAGTGAAAACTTTAGCAAATCAGACAGGAACCACAGAGTCAAGCCTCAATAACAGAATATAAGACATAGGAGACACATGATAAAAGAAATGGATTCCTCTGTCAAAGAAAATGTTAAATCTACAGACACATCCTGGTACAAATAATCCAAGAAATTTGAAGAAATATAAAAAGACCAAATCTAAAAATGATAGGAATAGAGGAAGGAGAAGAAACCCATGCAAAGACCATAAAAATATGCCTAAAACTATTGAAGAAATTTCCCTAATCTAAAGAAGAAGGTGCCTGTTAAGGTATGAGTAGTATCAGAACGTCAAATTGACTGGACAAGAAAATAAATTTCACTCAGCACATAATAATAAAAAATTAAGCATACAAGACAAAGAAATAATATTAAAAGCAGCAAAGGAAGCAGACCTATAGAATTGCACCTGACTTCTCAGTGGAGGTTCTAAAAGCCAGGAGAACCTAGAGAGATGTACTGCCAACTCTAAGAGACCACAGCTGGAAGAACAAATTACTAAGCCCAGCAAAGTTTTTTTCAAACAACATAGATGGAGAAAATTAGACATTCAATGTTAAAATCATATTAGAACAGAAACTCTCTACAAATAGAGCCCAGTAGAAAGTGGAAAGGAAAACACCAACATAAAGAGATTAACCACACTGAGAAAAACAAAATATATAGTAATTCCTGACCCCACTAAAAAAATTCAAAAGAAGGAGCACATACGTACACATGTACACGTACACCAACAGAAAATAAAGGGAATTAAAAAAATTAATTGATATCTCTCAACATCAGTGGTCTCAGTTCCCCACCAAAAGATAGAATAGATGCAGAATAAGATCCATCCTTTAGTTTCTTCAAAAAGAAGCTCTTTAACATCAATGTTTATCATCATTTCAGGGTTAAAAATAGAAAAAAAGTTTCAAGCGAATGGACCTGAAGCAAGCTGGTGTAGTCATTTCTATATTTGAAAAAATAGACTTCAAACCAAAACTAGTATCAGAAGAAATAGGCTAAACACTCATTAAAGGAAAACTTTATGAAAAGGACATTGAAATTGTTAACACCTATTCATTAAACAGAAGGACATTGAACTTCATAACAAAAAAAACTTACTACAGCTCAAATCACATATTGACCTTCACAGATTGTATTTGGAGACTTCAATAGCTGAGTCTCATCCATCTGTATTTATAGAACATTTTCCTAAACAAAAAATAATATACTTTCTTCTCAAAATCTCATGGAAATTTTTTTATTTCATTTTATTTATTTTTCCATTCAAAAATTTCTACTCCCCCCTCCTCCCCACTCATCCTCTTCTCTCCCCCTCTGGCCTTAAGGGAGGGCAGGATACCCTGCCCTGTGGGAAGTCCAAGGCCCTCCCCCCTACATCCAGGCCTAGGAATCTGTGCATCTAAATAGACTAGGATCCCAAAAAGCTAGTACATGCAGTAGGAACAAGTCCCAGTGCCTTTATCAATAGCTTCTCAGTCAGCCCCCACTGTCAGCTACATTTAGAGAGTCCGGTTTGATCACATGCTCGTTCAGTCCCAGTCCAGCTGGATTTGGTGAGCTCCTATTAGATCAGGCACACTGTCTCAGTGGGTGGACCAATCCCTCCCTGTCCTGACTTCCTTGCTCATCTTCTCCCTCCTTATGCTGTTCAACTGGAGCTTGGGAGCTCAGTCCAGTGCTCCTATCTCCATCCATCGCAGGAAGGAGATTCTATGGTGTTTTTCGAGATAATCATCAGTGTGATTATGGGGCAAGGCTAGTTCAGGCACCCTCTCCTCTGCTGCCCAAGGACCTAGCTGGGGACATCCACGTAGACACCTAGGTTCCCCTCTAGAGACAAGTCTCTTGTCACACCTAAAATGGCTCCCTTAGTGTAGATATCTTCTTCCCTGCTCCTATATCTGCCCTTCCTCCATCTCAGCCCTCCCACTCCCCCAAGCACTCTCCAATCCTTCCCTATTGCTTTCTCTTTCCCCTCTACCCTTACCCCACCCCCACCACCACCCTTACCCCCACCCCCATGCTCCCAACTTTTGCCCAGCGTTCTTGTCTGCTTCCAATTTCCAGGTGGATTTAAATATTTTTTTCTTTGGGTTTACCTTGTTATTTGACTTCTCTAGGCTTGTGAACTATAGGCTCAATGTCCTTTGTTTATGGCTAGAGTCCACTAATGAGTGAGTACATACCATATTCATCTTTTTGGGTCTGGGTTATCTCACTCAGGATAGTGTTTTCTATTTCCATCCATTTGCATGCAAAATTCAGGATGTCATTGTTTTTTTACTGCTGAGTAGTACTCTGATGTGTATATATTCCACATTTTCTTTATCCATTCTTCCATTGAGGGGCATCTAGGTTTTTTCCAGGTTCTGGCTATTACAAATAATGCTGCTATGAACATAGATGTACAAATGCTTTTGTAGTATGATTGGGCATTTCTTGGGTATATTCCCAAGAGTGGTATTGCTGTATCCTGAGGTAGGTTGATTCCCAATTTCCTGAAAAACCGCCACACTGATTTCCAAAGTGGTTGCACAAGTTTGCATTCCCACCAGCAATGGATGAGTGTTCCCCTTATTCCACATCCTCTCCACCATAGGGTATCATTGGTGTTTTTGATTTTAGCCATCCTGACAGGTGTAAGATGGTATCTCAGAGTTGTTTCGATTTGCATTTCCCTGATCGCAAAGGAAGTTGAACATGACCTTAAATATCTTTTGGACATTTGAAGTTCTGTTGAGAATTCTCTGTTCAGTTCAGTACCCCATTTTTTAACTGTGTTATTTAGCATTTTAATGTCCAGTTTCTTGAGTTCTTTATATATTTTGGAGATCAGACCTTTGTCTGATGTGGGGTTGGTGAAGATTCTCCCATTCAGTCAGATGCCTTTTTATCTTAATGACCGTGTCCTTTGCTTTACAGAATGAGCACAGGAGACCACTTCCTACATATAACCCCAGTTGCACAGACAATGAGAGCAAAAATGAATAAATGGGACCTTCTGAAACTGAGAAGCTTCTCATGAAAATTTTTTCATAATTGATCACATACTTGGAGAGGTCTCAACAAATACATCAAAATGGAAATAACACCCTGCATCCTATCTGACCACCAGAGATTAAAGGTAGATATTAATAACTTAGGAAACAAAAGATAGCTTAAAATTATGGAAACTAAACAACTCACTATTGAAAGAAATATTGATCAAGAAAAAAATTAAAGATTTTATAGATTAGAATGAAAATGAATACATTACATACTCAAACACTGAAGGAGTTCTAAAGGCAAATTCATTTCACTGAGTACCTTTACAAAAATATAAAATAAAATGGAGAGATCTATTAACTTACTAGTTAGCTATTCACTTAACAGCCTGCCTGAAAGCTCAGAAGACAAAGAAGAAATAACACCAAGATAGAATAGATGTCATAAACTAACCAAACTCAGTGATAAAATCAATAAAATAGGAACCTACAACACCAAATAATACAAATAATCCTTTAAACAAAGAGTTCTTTTTTTGAGAAAATCAGTACTATTGAAAATCCCTTGGTCAAATTTACTAAATATAACAGCAAGAATATCAAAGCTAAACTAACAAAATTAGAGATGAAAATGAGGGCATGACAAAAGGCAATGTGGAAAACTAGAGAATATTAAAGACATACTTTAAAATCCAGTACTCCAACAAATTTGAAAATATAAAACAGTGTAATTTTCTTGATCCATGCCACTTGCCAAAGTTAAATAACAATCAGATAAGCAATTTAAGCAACATAAAACTACTAGTAAAAAATTCAATAATTAAAATTCTCCCAAACAAATAAATAAACCAAAAGCCCAGGGCAAGATGATTTTGGCACAGAATTCTACCAGATTTTCACAAAATAGTTAAGGTTCACAATCCTAAATTTATTCCACAAAAAGTAACAGGACGAATATTTCACAATTAGTTTTATGAGGCCATCGTTACCTGGATTCCCAAAACATATAAAGATCAAATAAAGAAACAATTATAGAGAAATCTTCCTTGTGAACATAGATGTGAAAAGTTTAAACAAACTACATGCAAAAAAATTCAAGATCACATCAGAAAGATCATCTACCATGATAAAGTAGACTTTATCACACAGGTGCAGGTATGGTTCAACAGAGGTAAATTGATAAATGTAATCTTCATTAAAAGTGAACTAAAAGATAAAAAGCACACAATTCTCTCATTAGATTCAGAAAAGACCTTTGACAAAATCGAACACTTCCCTATGGTAAAATTTCTAGAGATACTAGAAAAATAGATCACATAGATCACAATAACAAAAGCAGTTACCAGAATGCCCATGCTAAACATCAACTTAAATGGTGAGAAACTCAAAACAATTTCACTAAAATGAACAAGATAAGGTTATCCACACTCCCCATACATATTTATATATTACTTGAAATATTAAAGAAGTAAGGTAACTGAAGGAGATTCAGAAGATATAAATTGGAAAGAAGTAAGGTAAGGTATCCTTTTTTGCAGAATATGTAAGAATATATATGAATTATCCTAAAAATTTTACCAGGAAATTCTTACATATAATAAACATTTTCAACAAAGTAGGTCAGTATGAAATTAACTCAGAAAAACAATAGCCCTTCTTTATCCAAATGATACATGCACTGAAAAGGAAATCAGCAAAACAAAATCTTTCACAATATCGTCAAACAATATAACTATCTTGGCATATCTCTTACCAATCAAGTAAAAGACTTTTAGGATAAAACATTATGACCCTGAATAAAGAAAACGAAAAAGGAATCTAAGTTGGAAATATCTCCTATGCTCATGGATCAATAGGGGGTTGATAGATGAAATATGACTGTACTGTCAAAAGCAATACACTGATTTAATGAAATCCCTATCAAAATTCCAATGCAATTCTTCACAGATCTTGAAAAAACATTTTTAAACCCTAAATGGAAAAAAATCAAACCAGAGAGCTAAAACTATTCTGAATAATAAAAGAAATGCTGGTGTTACCATCATCTGTGATTTTAAGATGCATTACAGTGCTATAGTAATAAAAAGCAGCATGGTTCTGGCACACACATGCAGGAAGAATATGTAGATAGATCTATGGAATTAAGTTGAAGATCAAGTCATAGATCCACACACATATGTACACCAGAATTTTGATGAAAACAATCTAGCAATACAAGTATGTATTACTCTTTTGAGAATTCTCTACTTATATCTGTACTCCTGATTTTAATTGGGTATTTTTTCATGATAATCTAATTGCTGTTGGAGACAGCATCTTTAACAAATAGTGCTGGTCAACTTGATGGCCACCTGTATAATAATACAAATAGATCCATATTTGCCACTCTGCACAAAAATTCAACATAAGATCAGATATACTGAATCTTATAGAAGAGAAAGTGAAGAATGTTCTTGAAGTTATTCCCATAGGAATAGACTCTCTTAATAGAACAGTGTTAACACAGACACTAAATCAACAATTAATAAATGGTACCTCACAAAACTAAAATGCATCTGTATGGCAAAGAACACCATTATTAGAAAGAATATCAGCTTAAAGAATGAGAAAAGATTTTTAAGAACTATTTATCAGATGGAGGGGTAATATCCATATATATATATACTCAAAAGAAACCAACAGCAACTAGATTATCATGAAAAAATAACCAATTAAAATCAGGAATACAGATATAAGTAGAGAATTCTCAAAAGAGTAATCATAAATTGATGAAAACCATCTAAAGACATGTTAAATATTCTTCATCATGTATTGCAAATTAAAACTACTTTGTGATTTTTCTCTTTTTAGGTATTCAAGCTGCTCTGGCTATGGTCAGTAAGACAAGTGACAGCACATGCTGGCATAAATGTTGAGTAAGGAGAACACTCACCCATTGCATTTGGGAGTGAAAACTTGTACAGGGACTGTGGAAATCAGTGTGGCACTCTTCAGAAAGATGAGAATTGATCTTTTTTCAAGATTCAGCTATTTCACTATTTACCCAAGGCATGCTTCAACCTTTAACAATATTCATTGCTAATCTGTTGATAATAGCAAGAAATTGTAAACAACCTGTATGTCCTTCAACAGATGAATGGATAAAGAAAATGTGTTAACTTTCAAAATGAAATATTACTCAGGCATTAATAAAATGAAATTTTGAAATTCACAGTTAAATGGAAATATCATGAGTGATATAGCTCAGACCCAGAAAGACAAACCTGGTATATATTAATGTATATGTGAATATTAGCTGTTAAGTCAATGATAAGCAAGCTACAGTTCAAATAAGCACAGGCGATAGGTATAGGGCAAAGGACTAGGAGGTAGAGAAAGTCTCCTTAGGAAAGATCAATAGAATAGATAATGATTGATGGATGGGAAATGCTGCATCAGGAGGATCAGTTGGGGAGGGTAAGGGGAAAATGTGGATGAGGCAGGAGAAATGGGGAGAACCAATTAAAATTAAGAGCCTTTTGACTGATAATATGAAATCATTATAAAGTAGAAGCTTCCTAAAATATTTACATATATGAAGGTAGTCTAAAGGAAATCACCAAATAGTAGAGGGGAGAGAGCACTGACTGTGTGTCTCATGTCACCAATCTAGTGCTGGGAATGCATTACAATTAACTGAGATATTGTTCAAACGAGTCCCCTGTGAACCACCAAACAATCCAGACTGTTGCCAAGACTATATGTTTCTGTCTACAATCTGATGGCAAAGCTCTATTACTAAGGACAACACCTATACAACTCTTTGAACATGGAGAGGTCAGGCTGGCACCGGCATAGAAATTTCATCTCTATGTGCTAGTGTATTTAGGACAGGAATGAACTCTGCATTCTACCAAAGCAGAAACATAAACACCAACCCAGCCATAAACCTTGTATATGGTGCACTGTATGCAATATATAGTGCAATAGTTGCACAAAGCTTGTGGGTGTAACTAACAAATATTTAACTTAAGTATCTTTTCCATACCCAACAATGCTTGGACGACCAAAATTCAGAGATATACTGCCTTCCGGTTTTGTGTTTTTGTGAGATTCCAGAGTCCACATTTTTGTGGATATGTTTCTAAATATGTTTCATTTGTGTTCCTTGGAATCTTTTCCTTTTGTTTTCTCCATATTCTGATGTATTAGTTTCCTTTTTTTTTTGTTTTCCCTTTTATTGTTATCCCTTAGAAACCTGTTTATTTTCTAATGAGAGACAGAACGGGGCTTGATCTGGATGGGAGGGGATGAAGGGAGGAACTTGGGGTAGTAGAAGGAGCATTAACCCTTTCTAGGATTTAATATATGAGTGAAATAGCTTTTTTAAATAAAAGGAAAAAAAAGAGAATACAGATACTTGCTAATCAGGAAACTAGCCAGGGGTTCTGGTCTACTTAGGGGGAAGAGGAGAGTTCTACCTAGAAAATGCTGCATGGAAGGTATATTTTCCCCTGTTTGTAATTACATATTTTATTTATAGTGTCCATTGGCATCTTTACAGTATATGTTGCTACTTACCATATGTGTTTAATATAAATAAATTCATTATTCAGAATCCTTGAACTTGAAGAATATAAATAAATAATTAACTTACAGTGAAATTGTGTGTGTCCTTTTTAAAGAATTTGAAAATTATGTATTCCACACAGTAAAAAATGGAAATTGAACTTTGGATAGCTGAGGAATGAACATTTGAAAGAAACAAAGTGAAGCTGTGTAACCTTTAATATTATAATAATTTAAACACACCCACTGGGGCTGGAGAGATGGCTCAGTGGTTAAGAGCACTGACTGCTCTTCCAGAGGTCATGTGATCAAACTGGACTCTCTAAATGTGCCTCCTAATGGGGACTGACTGAGAAGCCATTGATAATAGCACTGGGACTTCTCTCTTCTGCATGTATTGGCTTTTTGGGACCCTAGTTTTCTTGGATGCACAAGTTCCTAGGACGGGATGGAGGGGAGAGGGTCTTGGACTTCCCACAGGGCAGGGTACCCTGCCCTCTATTAAGGATGGAGGGGCAGGGAGGAGGGTTAGTGGGTGAGCAGGAGGGGAATGGGAGAAGGGGAGAAAAGGTCAATTTTTGAATGGAAAAATACAAAATTAAAAAAATATTGTAGCCATACATCATATACCACTGAAGAAAACCACAAAATAAAATAAAAATAAATAAATAAATAAACACACCCACTTTCACGAAACATCACTTAGGCTCTTGGCTCTCCAAATGTATCCATGTATGTCATGTGTGCATATATGTCACTGTGTAAGTGAAATGCTGTGTGTATGTTCTGGGAACTGGATATCTGGAAATGAAGTCTTTATCACATTTATACCCTTCTTTAATTGTTCATTTTGCAAGTGATCCATAAAACTTTTGCATACTTCTTTTTAAATCTTGATAATGAAATCCGATGTCTAAATTTCTAGCCAATGCAATACCTTCAATGTTCTTAGATGAGTTACTCAGGTTAATTTTTGTCATGGACTTCAAGGTCTGTTGAAGTATGGAAGTCAATTGAACCTGGATTACATCTAAGGCATTACTCTAGCCACTATTACCAAAAAGAGATTAATTATTACTTATCCTATTATATAAAAATTAATAAAATAATAAAACAATGATAATAAAATGAATGCATAAATAAAATGACTTCACCTAGGACTAGTGGGTTTGTGGAATAGATAATAATTGGCAATAGTTAAGACTCATTGTGGAGGCAAAATCTGACCTTGAAATAAAGTACAGAACAGGTTGTGTGAAGGAGTACAGGAGGAAAACAATGTTCTGAGCATAGCAAAAAGCAAAAACAATAGACTGAGTCCAGGAGGATTTGTGAATAATTGAAAAGTTGGAAACATAGAGACATGTTTGTGTTAAAGAGAGAAGAAGAAAATTATTAGAAAATTGGCATATACCTAATTATGAAGAGTTATGCAATTTTATTATTGCGAGTGGAAGCTACTGGGATATTTATGTATAGTGATAACATAATCTGATTTAAAATTATCACTTTCAGTTCTCTATATAAAATGAATTTCAGGTGCTTAATAATTGTGACTTAAACAATTAAGGGACACTGTAGGAGTTCAAAGAAGAAACAATAACATTTTGTTATTTTGTTTGCCTGCTCTCATGGTAGAAATAAAAGAAATGTTAAAAACAGTCAAATCATGATACCTTATGAAAGCTAGAGAGTTTAATGGCTGGGGAGATGGCTCAGGAGTTAGGAGCACTTGCTGGTTTTTACAGTATTTAAGTACTCCAAAATCAAGTGAGGCAGCTAACAACTACCTGTAACTCCATCTCTAAGTGATCCAGTCCTCTTGTTTGTACTTTCAGGGTACCTTCACACTCTTAGTACACACAAACACACAAAATAGAAATAAATCTTTAAAAGAGAAATTAGACGGTTTGATTACTAGAATGTGAAACTGTGTTGGGGTACAACATTGACTAGGGTGTTTGGCCTTTCTTTCCACTTTCATGTGAAGAATTGAGTTATGATGGCAAGCATTAAAAGTCAATCTCTAGCATATAGCCTCACTAGACTTGACCCTCATAATTAATTTTTTGATTTTTTTAAAAAATAAACATCTTAAAATATAACGAGTACTAAGGGGTATACAGAATTATAGCTGAAACTCAAACTTTTTAAATATAAAAATTTCTTTTTAAAACCACAAAGTGAATAAATAGAGCTTAGCCTCAGGAATTTCCCAAACTCAATAATATGCCCATAGGGTGTTCAATTCTCTGATTTATTTCACTATAAATTAAGCTTATCTTCTGTTGTATTGCTGTGTCACATAAACTATATTAGAGATGTTTTATTTTTATTTGAACTCTTTATTTTGACCTAGTTTTCTTTATTTAATATTATGTGTAATAATTCATAATTTTACTAGCATCAGTATATGCTCATGAAAGTTTGATATTTCTTTGTCTTTTGGGTACACATACTTTATATGAACATAATTTATTTTCATGTATTATCTTTTTTACTTGTGTGTTTATATACAGGTATAGGCACAGAAAGGAAGTGCCCACAGAGACCAGAATAGGGAATTGTATTTTTCCAGGGTTGCAGTTACTGATATTGGTAATTTACTTGATATGGGTGATGAGAAACACACTCTAGTCTGGAAAAGCAGCAAGTGCTCTTATCTTCTGAGACTTTCTCCAACCTTATATTAACATAATTTCTGGTCACTAATTACCTCTTTATCTATGTCAATTTTCTTGTAAAATATATCAATAATAGTCTTCTAATTATGATTCTTTATTATGTTTTGTAGATGTTATTATATATCCAGGGAAGACTAGTGTGCTATTATTTATTCTCTAATTTCAACTTGCAACCCAGTATATTTAACTTCAAATCTTCCATACTGGCCTTGAAATGTACTTTTTCTACCTAAAAACAGTGGGGCTTTACATGTACTGGCTGCTTAGAAAAAAAAATGTGAATTATTGATTCAGAAGTACATATGCTTATTAAACTAATCACATCTTAAAATAGCATTTTTTTATATATTTATATCATTGTGTATATATGGTACATATGCAGGTATGCTTGCTTCTGTGTTTACCTGCATGCCCATATATAAGATAATGTGTGTGTATATGTCTGTGCATATATGAGGCATGGATACAGCTGTACTTTTCTCTGTGTGTGATATTCTCATTCTCTCTGCCACGAGTGTAATTTGTATGTGTACATGTGTGTATGTGTGTGTATGGGCAGACATATGTTTTCCATAGTTCACATATGATGTTTAGGGACAACACTGATGTTAAATCCTTTCCTTCTACACTGATTAAGAAAAGGTTCACTGTTATATACACCAGGAACTAGCCCATAAGCTTCCAGGGATTTTCCTATATCTGCTTCTCTTCTCACCAGAGAAATACTGAGGTTACAGATAAATGGCACTGTGCTGGTTTTGCATGGGTTATAGGACTGTGAATTCTGGTGGTGATGTTTGTGCAACAAGCTCTTTTACACATTGAGTCATCTTCCTAACCCTTAAATGTTTTCTATAAACTGAATTAGATAAAGATATTTAAAAATTGTAGGTATAATTATTTTTAGAATTCGATAGTTAATGTGTATTTAATGGTAGACACTATTCTCTTGACACAGTGATAGATATATGGCCCATAGTAGTAAATTATATGGAAGACATTTAGAAGTTTTTACAACAACTCTGCATCCATAAAATATATTTTCAAGTTATACACAAAATAGTAAGTGTTTTCTGTGACATGGTTTCCTATTAATGTGTAATTCCTAATGAATACTGCTGACTAAATTTTAATGTCACTTACTATTATTATTAAGTTTTAAAATTTCTTGTTAAGCATTTGGTTCATGACTCCTTTCCGGTATGTGAACCCTCACTATACTTTTGTCAGTCTCTTATAAAACTTCTTATCTCAGCAGCATCTTCCTATGCTTGCATTTCTTTATCAGTATGATCCTAGCAATTGTAAAAAGCTGAAATTGGAAATGTTTTTAATGGATTTATGTTCCTTCTTCTGTAGACGAACACCAGGTCAAAAAATCTATATGTTGATTTTAAACTGCAAATACCATGAGAGTCCAGCTCGCAGGATCCATAGATACTTCTTAACGCCATGAGATTCAGTTGGGAAGGATGTTCTGTTATGTGTTTATCACATGATGCACAACCAAGTTCCTATATTTTCATGACCTATAACTTGATCAGATGTGTACATTCTTGCATTTATACTTTATGGCATGATTACACATTATGGCTGTTCAGTGATTATTAAGATTATGCTATAGTTCCTCTATGGAAAACATTTCTAATTACTGTTGCCACAGAGTCAGAATGCCACACATTTAACTTTGATTTTGTGTGTGAAAATTTGAATAAAATATCATAATCAGAGGCCTATTGGTTCTTTTATTACTGACATTCCTTTTGAGCAATTTGCAATGTGCTCAACTCATTATTTAAAATTATCAGAGTAATCTATCAAGGGATTATATTTCAATTTGATGCCATTCTAGTACATAAAAGATGAACTTAAATAAAAAAAATTAAACCACACAGCTCTGCCTGACAATGAATAAATTATACTTTGTCATTCATAGATCAATGTTCTTTTTTATTTTAATTTCTCTCTTTCTATATGTCTCTCTCTGTCTCTGTCTCCATCTCTCTCTTTTTCTGTGTATGTGTGTGTGAGAGAGAGAAATAGAGAGAGAAAGGGGTATACATGGTCAAGGAGCCAGGGGAAGTTATGGAAATCCTGGAACTGGAATTACTGATGGCTGTGAGCTTCCATGAATTTGCTGTCCTTTGCTAGAGCAACAAGTGCTCTTAACTGCTGACTCAGCTCTCTAGATCTCTTATCCACTGGGCCATCTCTCTAGCCCCAGAAAAATTTTCTTTTAACAAGGCATGAAGTTCCAGATTCTGTACCTATTATCCCTTAAAGGCTCATGCCGAAAATTCTGGTCCACTTAGCCATATGCCATGTAGGTTCCTTCTCTCTTGTCATAACAGACAGTTCCATTGAACAGGAAACAAAACAAAACTGAAAAGACCATTGTTGCAGCTGTCTAAATAAATTGCATATTTTGCTTGTAATAATGAAGGTCCAAATATATAGCATGGACTGCACCCTCTGGTGAGTCCTGCCAGATGCAAATGTAATTCACTAGTTTGTTCAGCAACATCCTCAGGCGTATTTGCCAGAAGCACATGCATCCAGAGGTACCTGTATTCATTGCAAGACTGGGAAACACATTTCAGCATCATTTTAATAAGACTAACCTTTTTTTTAACACACCCTTGAGGCATGAGTTGATTTTTATTGGTTTTTAGCTACCAGGACAAAAATATAACATTTGGTGCCAACACTCAACGACATTCCTAATTCTGTGTGGAAAAGAAGGATCATTGAGCTATATTTATACGCTCTAATAAAAGTTTCCTTGGAAATAAAAGAATCACAAAACATTTAAATTTTATTGGAAAGCAACAATGCCTAATGCCTTTATGATCATGTTGGTAGGAAGATAGTGTCCAAAGAAACTTATAAGGTTAGTGCAGCCACCTAGCTCCAGCTTCTCAGGAACCTCAGGGCACTTAACACAGAAAATTTACTAAAGGGATTGATAACACTCATATCTGATTTTTTTAAAATGAAAGAAAGCATTTGTATTAAAGATATCATGCAACATCAATGGGTGTGTTAAAGCTGAAGGGGGAAAATTTCACGAGGTCCTGCTCTTACAAAGAGCTACAGACAATAAATGTCTGCTGTTGTCCAATGGAGAGTAGGCAGCCCTGATTTGTTATATACACACAAACATGAAAATTGACTCAACAGTATATTTTTATACATATTTATGCATGCACATGCATGGGTATCTATATGTACATATGTAATGATAATAAAGAAAAAGAGGCTGTCAACTTAAGAATGGGAGTGTATGGAAGGGATGAAGGGAGGTCATCTGGGATGGTTTAGAATGAGGAAAGGTATATAATTCTATTTGAATTATAAATATTAAAATTATTACCCAGGAAATGCAGCAATTTAAGAAAGATAATAAGAATGATTATAGAAAGCTGAACTGTCACTAGATTCCAAGAGATTCACTGTATTTTGGGAACAATTGCATCTACCACATACTTGTGTTCTGAGATGCAGAATTAAAGTCAGCCTTCTATTTTCCAAATTGAGACTGCTCCTCTTTACGCCATTTCTTCATGTATAAACACATTTGGCAACATCATCAGCTACTGCACTCAACTAGTGTTTCATGTGAATCTAATTAATATAAAGATAATTGATATCCATCCAGGATTTTATTTCTTAACCTTTGTCAACCAATTCCTTCTGTTCTGAATAAAAATCTGGGCTTTTGAATTGTAAGCCCTTCACTGCCATTTCTTCACTGTTGGTGTGATGTGCCTCCATACAAAGGTAAAAAGGTATGCGCTTTGTGACTTCGCAAAGTATCCAGCTGAGTCCTTGTCCACCTATAGAGCAGAAGCTTTTGTTTTCATTGGAAAAACTGTAAGGGAATGTTCAATTGTACACCTAGGATTCTCACTGTGTAACAGAATCTGACTCATCGGCAATGATGTTTTCCTTGCTTCCCCTAAACTGATGGCTCCAGGTATAAAGCCTTAACTTGGTACAAAAGTCACCTTGAATTAAGTTGGAATGCTACCCAGATCTTCCTTTCTTTTTTTTTAAATGTAGTGACATCAACATTTTATATTCCAATATTTATTATAAGGAAAAAGTAATTTCCAAAGCTAAACAATGATATCATTAAATTGGCAGCACTGGGGATAACAAAATATCTCTCCATACCATGACCTTTTTAAAGTTGTGAGAGACAAACATAAATTTTAAAAGGTGTATTTAATAGTAAAACTTAGTTTATTACATTCAGTAGAACATTTTTTAAGAAAGGTTTTCTTGAGCTGGGAAGCATGAATGTTGTTATATCTCAAATGTGAATTACTGGGTTTCCCAAGTGAGCTTATTTCATACTAAAAGAGCAAATTCTATATTTAAAATGTGTCATATATCATTATTGAGGGTTTCTCCATAAGTGTTCCCGAAGAGACTGGCAATACCAACACCCTCTTTTCTCCTCGACAGGTTGTAGTTGGTCTGTTAAGTTTGTATTTCATATGATTAAATAGAAAAAAACCTAAAATGTAACTTAGCCTGTTTCTTTAATCTAGTAAATTAAATAAATTTGCAATAAATTAAGCAAAAGAGAAAGAACTATAAACAAATTGAGGTTCATAAGACTGTGTTGACCAAAGTAAGATCCATGCTTAGATTTTTCATTGAGGAATAATTAAAGCTGGTATACAGTAATTAAATTGTACATCATGACTGAGTCATGATTTTGTCATATGAAATATAGAAGTAGAAGCCCAGTCCCTCGGAATTAAAGACATAATTCTGCACTTTTGAGCTTCTTCATTGAGAGTGCATGAATAACATTTTTTTAAAATTTGACTCCTTAAAACAACTTACACATACAATTATTATATATATAAGCACATGTGTATGTCAATATACATATAGACATATGAAATTTTCATTTTTATAACAGTTGTATTCAGCTCATAGAGAATTATAAACTATACTCTTCGCTTGCCTGTCACCCTTCCATCTAGCACAGCAACGCAAGTTATGAATGTTTACTGATCAAACACAATGTAATTGAACTGTAGCAGATGTCATTTGTTACTGGTGATTTGCTCAAAGGCACTGGAAGATTCAGGAATGCACCTTATGACGGCTCTCCAAAACATGCCCATCTTGGAGGTAAATAGCCCAAAGATATTCTAATATCCTTTGGTATATAGGATGATAAACCCACTAGATTCTATCAAATGGTAATTTATACTGTGCTGCAGAGGGATGTGACCCACAACATGACAGAGTGACAGATAAGATATCACAATATAGATTCAGGACTTGGGGCACATAGTCACAACATTAAAAAATCTTAAATTGATAAAGCTGGGGGAGAGATTAAGAAAAACAAACAGCTATTAAAGGACAAGAGACTCCAATAAAGGAATATTTTCGATACTGGAAGCCTTTCCAGTATCCAGAATTTCCATTTACAAAGATGTGCCTGTGCTCTACATTCATAAAGGGGTGCAACATAGATTTTATACTCTGTGTAATTCAAGAAACAGAATAACTTAAATTATTCTGATGATGTAACCAAAAACAAAACCATCCCAGAATCTGAATATTATTGTTGAAGAAAAGCAAGAATTAGTAAGACATATTAGAATTCATTATTTAATTCTGTAGAGTAGGTAAATCAATCATACAATGTCTTTATTTACTAAGCACTACAGAAATAAAAAAAATATCCAAACATTTCTTTATCTCTGTTGAATTATTAGAGTGCCTTTGACTCAATCTTACAGACATATCAAATTCTGTAAATCAGTTAAATGAATGTAAGTGCAAATCTCACAATGTGCTTGGTTGCCATTGGATCTCTTTTATCATCTCTTATCAATAAGCCCATCGCCTATTCTGTAAGCAGTGTACAAAGTGAAACTTGAATTGAAAATACCCAAATAAAAAGTTTCTGATCCATTCACATTCTAAAAGTACTTTGAGAATATAATTATTTTATTTTGCCTGACATAATTGTAAGTGTTTGGTCTTCATTCTTTATTGAATCAGTTTGGTACTGATATGTATTTATGACTGGAGTATTTATGACTTTATGACTCAGTTGTGCTTATGTTACCAAAATGCTTTTTTAAAAAAAAAAACATAAGTCAGAAGATAAAGTTACAATGTTATCAATACAAGTCTAGAAACAATCTTTAAATATGCCAAATTTAGTTGAAGGTTAAATCAACATATTTAACATTTATATTTAAGCTAATGGTCAGTTTATTGAATATAAAAATGTTCAGCATATGCCAAGAAAGGACACTTAAAATTATGACATTTTCAGTTGGAAGCTGCAAATATTTACTGAGGAATTACAATATACTAACAACTGCAATGTATTCAGGAAGTATAAAAGAGATGATCTTTGCCCTATATTCAATGAAGAACAAGGTATCTTTAGAATCAGCAGGAGGGATCTTTCCTGAGCTGTAGCTATAGTTTTCAAGTCATAAACTGTATTTTTCCTTAGTATGATTGTCTTCTTTTTTCACTAAGAAAATCAATTATCAGAACAGGTTAAATAACCCAATGTGATAGTTTTCTTAAGGAAAATATATCTCTAGAAAGTTGTTATTAAAGAGAAGACTTGAAAAACTAGATAGTCATACTTTCATTTTTATAGGTTTTCTTTTTTATTTGTTGTCCATATATTCTCTTCTGCTAAATAAAAAAGTAAAATACCACTGGGCTAGCCATAATGAGTGGCCATTGGGAAAAATATTTACTTGTGGATAATTGAATAAAATGATCTTAGTGAAATGGGCAATTTAGGAGAAGACAAATGTGATTAGTGCTATTTCCAGTGAAGAAAAAGGAGGAAAAAGTGGCAAACTGGTGTAGGAGGTCCTTCTGACTGTGTGTTGCTTTCATTGGTTGAATAAAGAAACTGCCTTGGCTACACTTGATCTTAGCCAAAAGGCTACTCAGCGGTAAAAAACAAGGACATCTTGAAGTTTGCATGCAAATGGATGGAAATAGAAAACGCTATCCTGAGTGAGGTAACCCAAACCCAGAAAGATGATTATGGTATGTACTCACTCATTAGTGGACCCTAGCTATAAAATAAAGGTCACCAAGCACTTAGCTCGCAAGCCCAGAGAAGCTGAATACCTAGGT
>PVIU01009294.1:0-77346 GCA_004026605.1 Ondatra zibethicus
TCTAAGATCCTCTCAAAAAACAAAACAGAAGAAAAGCAAACAGCTACACCCAACTTCTTCTTCCTCTTCCTCTTCCTCTTCCTCTTCCTCTTCCTCTTCCTCTTCCTCTTCCTCTTCTTCTTCTTCTTCTTCTTCTTCTTCTTCTTCTTCTTCTTCTTCTTCTTCTTCTTCTTCTTCTTTTTTTATGACAGGATTTCTTCATGCAACAGTCCTGGCTGTCCTGGAACTCACTTTGTAGACCAGGCTGACCTTGAACTCTGAGATCATCTGCCTTTGCCTCCTGGTTCCTTTTTCAGAGATGCATCTGAGACCATCCACCAAGTCCAGAAGAGAACAGGATGCTTAGGGGTTGAAAGACTGTAGATCCTTCAGATTTACCTCAACACAAACCCAAAGTTTTGAGGGAAGCTTCCAGAATGCTCCTGGATGTCTCCAGAAATCTATAGCTCATGCAAAGAAAACCACGTGGGAGCTCCTGGTGCAGCCAGGCTATTCCTCTGGCTGGGCAGGGTAGGGGTGGCTAAGACACACATCTGCCCTGGAATGATCTCATGGACATCTACCTAATTTGTTTGTACTGGTGTCAAAACTGTGTAAGGAGCAATACCTGAATGCCTCAGAGTACCACAGTAATTTAAGTGATTACAGGTTCCCATGCCAGGCCTTTCCCAGCCAGTTAGCAGAAGCACACAGCAGGCAGACAGCAGATAGCAACAATGAATTATAAGAACATCCTTTATTGCTTTTATCTGGTACACCGTGTCTATGCAGAGTAAAGAAGTTCAGTATAAAGGGGAAAAAGAAGGAATGAAGACCAAGTTGGGTAACAAATACAACCCTACAAACTATACCTTTAATTGACTTATTTTCAACTCTTAAAAATTTTTGTTCAGATCTAACCTCCAGAATATATCCTCAATACCTTAAAAAGGTTCAATAGCTTGGCATTAATTCTTTATAATAAGAATTGTTAATGGTTGTATAAAATTTTTCTTTGTTTTATGTTTTAAATAAGCCAGTTTTCACCCAAGATAATTCAGATCAAAATGTTTAAATTTTACACAGAAAATTTCACTCTTGCACTGAGACAGAGAGAGAGAGGGAGGGAAAGAGAAAGAGAGAGAGACAGAGAGAGAGAGAGGAATAATATTCACCAACCTGCTCTAGATCCCTTTATAAGCCAAAGCCTCACACTGCATTAATGGGCAGTGTTGGCACATGCATTTAATCCCAGTGCTGTGGGAAGCAGAGGCAAGTGGATCTATGAGTTTGAGGCCAGCCTGGTCTACAGAGGGAGTTCCAGGACAGCTAGAGCAATACTGAGAAACCCTGTCTCAAAAAACCAAAAACCAAATCAAACAAACAAAAACCCACACACATTCCAAATGTGCTTTGATTTCTCTTTTTTTGACAACTCCATGTATAACAGTTGTCGGTGTGCATAATGTAGGTGTGTAGCTGAATATCTCTCACCTATCAGTTTCAATTGGAACACCATAATTACTAGTATTTATGTTAAGTTTTATTTCCATGAAGAAATATATGGGAAAACAGTATTATATAAACAGTAACCAATGTAGACACACAACAAAATAAAATCTTTCTGTCTCATACTATAGATTACTGAAACCCAGCTTTATCGACACCTGTTATTTTCTCGTTTAAACCCAGCTGGAAATATTGACTTTGTATAAATATAGGAAGTTTCTTATTTGTGTTAACTTAGTGTCAAGTTACCAAACATTTTATTGCAAGTAACCTTTTAAAAGACTAGGAATATAGCATTGATAAATGCATCTATGCATAAAGAGCATAGATGGAATATACCTAAGAACTGAAGACCATGGTTATGAAATGCTGCCGGAGACTCCATCAGTCTAGTGTAGATTTATGCTGTTGTTTCTCTCTCCTCTCTATTCTAAAACACTCTTAATTATCAGTAAGGAGTGAAAAGCTGATGGCGAGTGTCAGCAATCGCCTTTTGCCTGAGCAGCCAATGAGTAACATTTTGACATTAAAAGAAGTGATGTGTCCTTGTCTTTTCCACCTGTACCCTGGCTGTCCCCAGACACTGACTCCCCAGGTTCTTTCCAGATTTTGTCTTTCTCATTTCTTCTGACCAAAGCTATGTTCAAAACTCCTCTCCTCGGGAATCTGTCTCAACTCCCCCGAGGAAACCATCCTCTACTGTGGATCACTTTTTATTCTGACTATTTATTTGACAAATCTAACACATTTAAATACCATACAGTACCTAAAGGCATGGATTGCATATTACTGATTTTTTAATGGTGCCAGAAATAATTGTAGTATGATCTAGGTAGATGTCTGTTGAGCTGGTCATCTTACACACACACATACATCCATGTACCCAATGTCCTGTCCATAACATGCTATGTGGTCTGTCTCTAAGAGTGTGTCTCACCATCTGCAAAATTAAATAATAAATCTTGCCTGAGTAACATTTTAATTATACAAATATTTTAAAAATTCATTAACATATTTAATGGATTTGAGGAAAAGGGACTTAGGAGAAAATTTGAATCTCTAAAACTCTACAAAATGATGCTAATGATGCCTGTTTTTGGTTAATAACCTTTGGGCACTAAGCCCCAGGGGGAATTCTCATACAATACAGAACATCCCTGAACTCTATAAACTATGAATAATTAATACTGTCTGTGATTAACGTATGATAATGATACGAATAATAGAGCTTATGGCCTTTGCTCTTTTCACAAAGTGACCCCAATAATTAACTACAATAATTAATAAATAAATAATTACAATAACTAATTAATAAATAATTAATTACAATAATTAATTATCTGCCACTCACACAAAGAAGGGCTCTGTGTTATAAAACCGGCTCAAGAGTTCTGATTGTCGCAATTATTGGTAAATACGATTTAAATGAGTTGCTTAAAGTGAGAGTGCCATCCAAAAGTCTGCAAGTTCCTAAAGCGTTCGCTTTTTATGTATGCATCTTATGAACTGAACTAACCCTCACACCATTTAGGCCTTCCCACTTCAAAAGCCTTTCACACATTGGTTAGAGGAAAAACAAAAACAATAAAAACAAAAACTACCTCCCCCATGAAGCAGTAACACATGACCGAAACCACGCTTGGAAATAAAAGGACCTCGGACTTGGAGCTTGAAAAGAGAAGACAGAATGGCTTTAAGACTTCTCTTTCCTTGAAATTTCAGGAGGCCCGGTTTCCCTTGCTCCCCCTCCCAGCCCTCCCCTGCCCCTCCTCCCCCTCTCCTCCACCCCGTCCCTCCCCCTCCTTCTCAACTTGCAGACTGGCAGCTCGATTTACTGAAGTGACTTTAAACACAGGACCATGTCAGACACTGCTTCCCTCTGCTCTGTCTGCCTCTTCTCCTGCATCCCTTTTCCTCCTTCCTCTAGGTCTGAAAGACCCCTAAGCACCTCCGAAATAGCATGTTCCAAGTTCTAAGCATTTCCTTGTTGGCTTAGGTTTCCCAGCTGGGCCCCCCACAATTTACTCAGACTACCTCGCTGCTGCAGTTCAGGTATACCCCGGTGGAGTCTCACCAGTGACTGCCAACACCCCTGAAATATCAATACGGTAAACTAGCAGGCATCAAAGGGATTCCTAAATCACACCAAAGACAGTTTTACTACCCATAAAGTAGAAAACCCACGCAGGAGAGAAGCAGCCCCGGCTTTACTGTTTATTGGCCAGGTGGAACTGATTAAGAATGTGAGAATCTGCGGTGCCAATAATCATGGGCTTTTTGTGTTCAACACAAGAAAGGGTTTCCCATAACCCAGCAATGGCGGGGCAGCAATACTCCAGAAATGCAAACGAGCATCGACTTTCACTCAGAACTGGGCTAGACAGGCTGGTTCAGAGAAAATAATGTTAAAGGAGGGACGGAGAAGACAGAACTCTAGTCTCAGAAACCACAAACCAAGATCATGCATTCTTTGCAAATGAGTGCCGAGATGAACCCATGTGAATTAAGCAAGTGCCATGCTAAGATAGACGAGAAGCTTATGGCCAGGTCTCTGGATTCATTTGAAGTCCTCTTTATGACAGAGGCCGAAATATTGCATTCCCTGCTGGAGATGGTTCTTGTCTACAAGCTGCCTTACCAGATGTGGAAGTGGGAAAAGAAACCGCTCAAGACTAACACTCCAAAGACATTTGACCGGGAGACAGTCTGTCTCCAGCCTTTGATCAGAGGAAAATAAGTGTACCTTAAAATCCTGAAGTGGGAGGGTCCAGGAAGATATAATATATGGTTAGTATTTATAGCGTGAATATTTATGACCTCGAAAAAAGATATTGGGTCAGTATTGCTCTAGATATGCTTGTAGCATATGTACAAATACTCTAGTTGGGCCACGGTGTTAGCTCACATCTTTAATTTCAGTGCTCAAGAGGCAGAGGCAGGCAGATCTCTGTGAGTTTGAGGCCAGCCTGGTCTATAGATTAAGCTCCAGGACAGCCAGGACTACACAAAGAAACCCTGTCTCAAAACACACAGACAAACAAACCAAAAACCATAAATAGTCTAAGTAACAGTTACCTGGTCTGGTGCTCCCTATCATCGACTGTGCAATTCAGAAGCACCAAGTCAAAGGTATGCAAAACCTCACATCTTTAGCATAAAAATCATAGCTGTTGAGGACTAATAATCGCAATAAGCTTTCCATAGAACTTGATAGTTGTGGTCGTTTCAGTGTAATTGGCCCCCATAAGCTCATAGGAGGTGTGGTTTTACTGGAGTGGGTGTGGCCTTGCTGGAGTGAGTGTATCATTGTGAAGGCAGCTTTGAGGTCTCATATATGCTCAAGCCACACCCAGAGTCCCTGTTCACTTCCTGTTGACTGAGAGTCAAGATGAAGAATTCTCAGTTTCATGTCTGCCAGCCCACCACCGTGTTCCACCATGACAAAAGTGGACTAACCCTCTGAAGCTGTAAGCCGTCCCATTAAATGTTTCCTTTAGAAGAGTTGCTGTGGCCATGGTGTCCCTTCACAGCAATACAATCCCTGAGACTATAAAAACCCTAAGACAAAAAGTTTTCATAAAACAATAAGAAAATTAACATATAAAGAAAATAAGACAAGTTTACACATTTAGAGTTTGCTTTTAATTAAATTGTTCAGCCTTTATCAGATTAAAAGTTCTTGCTAGGATATTTTACATATGCAATTTTTAAAACTCCATTAATTTCAAATATTATTTCATTAAAACCTTAGAACATAGTTCATTAATTATAAGTGATTATAAAAGGAAATCATCTTTGCCCTGAATATATAAAATATAATTTAGCTAAAAATAAAAGTACTACTTTTACTGAAGGAATTTACACTGAAACTTTTAAAAAAGAGAAATATGAACAGATAATATGTGTACAGAAAAATACAGGCTTATAAATTATATATAAGTCATCAATAAGATAAATATCAAATATACAAGATAAATAAGAAACATGGCAAGAAAAACAAAACATAGAGCTTAGATTTTAATTGCATTATTACAGTAGGTACTGTTCCAAAAGAAAAAAATTAAAACCAATTTGAAGGTATTAGTATACATGAGAATCCATGCATATACCCACCCCAGTATACTTGAGAATAACATGGCCCAATGAGAAATCACTAACTTATTTGATATTATGAGGGGGAATTCTTTGAGATTTCTTTTTTAAGTTGACTGCACAGTTCTTGAGTGTAAACTTTGCAGCAGACAACAGAATGCCACAATGTCAAAACATATATTTGTCATTAGGAAGTAGCACAACTTGGGAAATATTAGGAGGTGTGGACTTATTGGAGCAGGTGTGGCCTTGTTCGGGGAAGTGTGTCCCAAGGATGGGCTTTTGGATTTCAAAAGTTCAAGTCAGGCCCAATGTTTTTCTCTTCCTGTCTCCCGTGTATCTGGATGTAGAACTCTCAGGTACTTTTCCAACACCATGTCTGCCTGCATTCAGCCACGCTTTCTACAAAGACAATAATGGACTAAACTTCTGAAACTGTAAGCCAGGCCTAATGAAATGTTTTCATTAATAAGAGTTGCTATGATCACTGTGTCTCTTCAAAGCAATAGAATACTGACTAAGACAAAGTTGGTACCAGGAATGGGGTATTTAAATTACAGGCCTGACGATTCTTGTTGGTAAAATGTGAGTTTTGGGATATTGGATTAGGAAAACAGTTAAATGTTTTAAGTGGGATTTAATGGGCCATACGAGTAGGAACAGGGAAGACAGTGGTGACAGTAGGAATGTAGATTATGACAGCCCAATTCAAGAGGTTTCAAAGGAGGAGAATATTAGTAAGTGGCCTAAAGATTATTTTTGTGATATTTTAGTGAAGAATATGGCTGGTTTTTACCCTGTCTGAAAAGTCAGCCTGAGGTTAGAATAAGGAGTTTTGTAGTAATGGTTTTGGCAGAGGAGATATCAAAAGAGCCAAGTATTGACTGTGTCGTGTGGTTCTTAGTGGCTACTCTTATGCAGATCTATTATAGAAAGGAGTGCACTGAGCCACACACACACACACAAAAAAATATGCTGAGCAAGGCAAAATATGACATGCACAGTTTGAGGAGAAACAAGGACCAAGAAGTATAGTGGAGTTAAGTCCAGTGCTCAAGCAAATAAAACATTTAAAGAAAACCCTGATGCTAAAAGAAATAAAGGGAATGGTGACTTCAAAGCAAGACCCCCAACAAGCTAAGCTTCCAATTTGTGAAAAGAAAATTAAAGAAAAGCTTAGGGCCAGGCTTCAATTCCAGCACTCAGGAGTCAGAGGCAAGTGAATCTCTGAGTTTGAGGCCAACTTGATCCACAGAGCAAGTTCTAGAATACCCAAGCTTAGGCAGTGAAGGAAACCATTAAAAACAGAAGGCTGTTGAAGATGTAATTGTACAAGAAGACCATGTTCCATGCCCAGCAAGCAGAAGAACTTGGCTGCTTTGGCCACATGGTTCTGTCTTTAAAGTCAAGGATACAAGAAAAGGGGTTGTGGACTGTCCCTCCACAGCTAAGGAAAGCTGCTGAGACCAAGCGTGTTTCAGGGATGTCTGTGCATGGAAGTCCAGACAAGTGTTTGCATGAAGCTGTGAAGGTGGAGCCTGGATTACGTTGGAGACCCCCACAGTGTTGTACACTCCAGAATTGTGGAATACTTGCTAGGAGAGCTGCTAACAGGGAATGGACCCAACCCAAGAAAGAGAAGTGTGTTGCAGTCAACAAATCTGAATGGAGTTGGAGATCTGAAGAGTGCTTTGACATCAGAAACAGAGAGGCAGAGTTTGGAGTTTCCCAGATGGTTTTCAGTCTTGCTTTGGTCCGGTATTTCCTCACTATGCTCTCTTTCCACCCTCTTGTAATAGTAATCTATATTCCGTGTCATTGTTTGTTGGAAGTATGTGATCTGCTTTTCAGTTCTATTTTACAGGGGATTATAGTCAAGAGATTGCCCTGAGTCTCAGAAGATACTTTGAACTTCAAATTTTTAAATGAGATTACAATAGACCATTGGGACTTTTGAAGTTGGACTAAATTTATTCTTGCAGACCAAACCATGTTGTTTTGGGGAGGAATATGGAAGAAATTTAGAACTTTGGGCTAGAAAAGCCATTGACTTTTGAAAGCTTTGTGGGCAATTCTGTAGGAGCTAGGAAGATAAGAACATTGAGAGCAGAGTTGAAAATGGAGGTCTGACTTGTCATGTGTCAGAAGGAAGCAAACTCTTGGGCCTTTTGTGTGATGAATACATGGCTCTGGTAGTTGTGGCTAAAGAATCAGCTGTTGATGAAACTAATGGAAGACTAGAATCACTGAGTTTGCTTTTCTGCTGGTCAGCCAGAGTTAAGAAACTAATGATGATTAAGAAAAGACGAATATCACTGAGGTGAAATCTGGGAAGTGTTTTGTCAGATTTAGCAGAGACAGTCAAGGTTGTACCTCATGCTGACGTCTGAACTTGGTATTGGAAGACTCATCTAGGTAGTACCGGCTTTGAGAGCGCAGAGACATGAATAGCAACTGAGTACTGGCTCTCTGAGAGTTCGGGATAGATCCCTGGAAAAAGAGCAGCCTCAGTAGCAGTTGAAATCCAAGCATCAAAAGATTCATGGAGAGAAGTTGAGGCTTTTACACCATGAAAGAGCCCAGGAGAGGCTATTCGTCAAAATGCAGTCCAGCTGCAGCCGAGACTCCAGCACTTTGGAGATGGCGGTACCATGGGATGGTCATCAAGAGCAGCAGCCATGGTGGGGTGGAGCCTCCTGGAACTCAGAAGACAGGCTGTGTGTGATGCTGAAAGAGGAGCCAGAGAAGAGGCCAAGGCCTTTGAAGGAGCACAGGCGAGCATGAGTGAATTCCAGATACTGGGTGCTGAGTCATTTACACTATTGGGGTTTAGTTTTGCTTTGTTCTGATTGTGACTGTGGCCTGGTTATTCCCTCTTGAAGAAAGTACTTAATTTTTTTTTTAACAAGAGCTCACAGCTAAGAGACTTTGAACTTTTAAAAGGATTTTGGATTTTTGAAAGAGATTGAAGATTTTAAAGAGACTGAATTTTTAATATGTTTGAATTTGTAGACTGTGGGACTTTTAAAGTAAATATGGTTTTAATGTAAGATCTTGGGTATTAATGAGAAAGGAAAGATTGTGGCTTAACAGTGATGTGTTAGTGTGCCAAGCTGACAAGGGGTCAATTGTGCTGAACAGTTCTGTATCAACTTGACACAAGCTAAAGTCATCTGAGAGAAGGGAACTTTAATTAAGAAATGCCTCCACTGCTGGGTGGTAGCAGCAAAGGCCTTTAATCCCAGCACCTGGGAGGCAGAGGCTGTGGCTATCTGAGCTTAAGGCCAGCCTGGTCTACAGAGTGAGATCCAGGAAAGTCAGGACTACACACAGAAATCTAGTCTTGAAAACTCCCTTCACCACCTCCCCACAAAGAAAAGACAATGCCTTTTTAATACCAGGGTGTAGGCAAGTCTCTAGGGTATTTCTTAATTAGTGATTGATAGGGGAAGGTCCAGATCATGTGGGTGGTGCCATCCCTGGGCTGGTGGTGCTGGGTTCTATAAGAAAGCAGGCTGAGCAAATCATGAAGAGCAAGCCAGTAAGCAGCATTCCTCCAATGCCTCTGCATCAGCTCCTGCCTCCAGATTCCTGCCCTGTGTGAGTTCCAGTCCTGACTTCCTTCAGTGATGAACAGTGATATTGAAGTATAAGCCAAACAAACCCTTTCCTCCCTAAATTGCTTTTGACCATGGTATTTCATCAAAGCAATGGAAATCCAAACTAAGACAAGACCTAAATCTGGTTTAATATTTAGAGTAAAATTTCAGAATATCTAAATTCTGTCCCATTTGAAGATGAGCATGATTAACTTGAAAGACTAGAACATACTTGAAATGTGGTGGGTTCTGGT
Organism: Ondatra zibethicus; assembly: GCA_004026605.1. Taxonomy (NCBI): domain Eukaryota; kingdom Metazoa; phylum Chordata; class Mammalia; order Rodentia; family Cricetidae; genus Ondatra; species Ondatra zibethicus. The sequence continues at coordinate 9,434 of PVIU01009294.1, forward strand.
CACTTTATTTTTCAATCCCTGCATATACGCAGAACTGTGAAGCTGTCCATCACGCTGTGCTATGATCTTTAGGAAGTACACTGCCCACCTGTAATGCAGGGATGAATTAGCCATTGACAAATAGCGTCTAACCATCTTCCCTGACAACCTAATGACTTACAAGATATATTTAAACTTGAAATTTCATGGGTGTAACTTGTCAGAGTTATCTTATTGATTTTATTCATTTCTTAACTCAGTAAGCAAGTTGTTTTATTCTGATAGGCATTTTAAATATCTTCCCTTCACGAAGCTAAGACGACAACTCAGTGGTAGAACACATCCTTAGACCTGTGTAAAATTTCCCATGCAAACGGAGAAGAAAAGAATTCTCAGCATGGTGAGACTGATCCAAATGCCACAGTTCCTAGGGGAATGTGGCAGGAGGATTGTAGATTTGAAGCTAGCCTATGCCACACAGGATCCATGCCAGGTGGTATAGCATGAATAATAAAACCCAGAGGCAGAAATTGGGGTTCAACCCAAAAACCAGAAAAGCAAAGCAGCCAAGCTACTAGAGAAGTCTCAGCTCTACCAAGGCTGGGCATCCACAGACTAAGCAGACTCAGCCTCTCTGCTCTCATTTTATATTCCCTCTAGTGCTGGGATTAAAGGCACATGACTCCCTGGTACTGGGATTAAAGGTGTGAGTTACCACCACCTGGATTTGTTTCTGCATTGATCTCACGTAGCCCAGAATGGCCTTGACCTCACAGAGATCTATCTGCCTCTCTCTCCCAAATCCTGGAATTAAAGGTGTGTGCCTTTAATTCTCTGTCTGACCTCTAGTGACTTAGTTTTGCCCTTCTGATGTTTAGGCAAGCTTTATTTATTAAAACATAAATAAAATATCACTGTAAGCTGGGCAATAGAGAGACTTTGTCTCAAAACAAAACAGAAAACTCACAATGCTCTCAATTATCTCAATAAATGCAAGGCTTCATTTTGAGTTACTGAGTTTAGAAAAAAATCTGCATGTGTCAAACGAACTATAAACTGCAGAGACTCAGGGATCACGCAGCAGAACAACAGCACAGGAGACAATCCTGTGGGAAAATAGAGTAGTGTTTGCTGAGTCAAAGTCCACCCGATTTACAAGCCCAAGCATGTACAAGCCTGGCAGAGGAGAACATTCATTGGCCACTTTGAACCCAGCGTGGTCAGTCAGTTCCACGCTGCATGTCCAGCAATGAACCAGCAACCTCCTAGGATCTCGGGTTGTCAAGCCCTGATAGCCATTTGCTTGCCAATACATCTTCGAGCCCAAAACATATTTCCAGAGTACCTAATATGTTCTCAGAATGTTTAATGAACCTAAGCCTCTAGGAGGTTCTCACCAACAACAGGTGCAATCTATCTTCATTTTGTATGACCTTATGCCTAATCCTTTGTATTTTTTAGAAGGTGATCCTCTAAGGTTGTCTGCCCCTTAAAAGTTTCACGTTCCTGAGCAGGGGTGTGAGGGTAAGGGGATATTATTTTTCTAACCAAATGTCTTTGCATTAGTACATTGATTTGGGTGCTCAGATATAATCTACGTTTCCTTATCATATTGATTACAATGTCTGTATATCACTTGCCAACAAAGTATTAGCAGTATTATTATTATAGTTATTGGTTTCCATTTTCTTCTGCTAAACCATCAGCTCTATAATGGGCTTTGCTAATTCACTGCTTGGGTACAACGTGTGGTAGATAGGAAGAATGCAGAAATAACTGTTGAGGGGTCTCTGGGGGTGGCTGGGTTAAGAAAGCTTGCTGTGCAAGAATGAGGACGCGTGTTAGATTTCCCTAACATCCACATAAAAAGCGAAAGTGGTGGACCTGTGGGTGTGGAGACGGGAATCTCTGGGGCTAACTGGTCCACCAGCCTGACTTGATTGGTGAGCCTCGGGTCCAGTGAGAAATCCTGTCACGAAAACGGCGGACTGTTCTGGCCGATCACCACAGGCTTCTGCATGCATGCATATAGACATGCATCTGCACCTACATTATCCTAGCTTGCTTTCCGTCGCTGTGACAGACCACGTCTCAAAAAGCAACCCGAGGAGGAAAGGGTTACTTTTCATCTACAAGTTATAGCACATCACCATCAAGGGAATCCTGGGCAGGAACTCAAGACAGGAACTTGAAGTAGAAACCACGTAGGATTGTTCCCGGAGGTGTGCTCAGCTTCCTTTCTTATGCAGCCCAGGCCCACCCAGGTAGGAACGGCTCCTCCCACAGTGGACTGGGCCCTCCTACCTCAATCCGCAATTAAGAAATTGCCTCACAGACACGCTCAGAGGTCAGACTGATCCAGGCAATTCTTCCCATGTGTTCCATGTGTCACCAGGATATGCATGAACAACCACCCACGTGTGTTCATACATTCACATATAGACACAGACCCACACAACCAAATTAAATTTAAAGATAAAAAGGGGCAAGGGGGAATCGCTGTTGAGGGGGCTGGAGAGATAGCTCAATGGCTGCTCTTCCAGAGGTCTTGAGTTCAGTTCCCAGCACCCACATAACGGCCAATAATGGGATCTGATGCCTTCTTCTGGCAGACAGGTGTAGATGCAGATAGAACACTCATATACATAAATAATATTTGCCAGGAGTGCTGGTGCACACCTTTCATCCCAGCAATCTGGAGGCAGAGACAGGCAAATCTCTTAGTTCAAGGTCAACTACAATGCAAGTTCCAGGACAGCCAGGCCACACAGAGAAACCCTGTCTCAAAAATCCAAAAGATAATTATTAAAATAATAAAGATAGCTGTGGAACGAGTGGATGATGTGTTATTCTAGACTGCTGGTATTCATTTCTGTCCTACAGAAGTCATGTTTTGAGAGTGAGTATTTTCCCTAGAAGGCTAAGGGCCAGCAGTGGAAAGGCTGTTTTCCCATGCATAGTTTACACAAGGAATGCACCCTGCTCTATATAAGCATATACATACCTCTGCTTTAGGAAGTTCTGAGACTGCTACAGCCTCTGGGGTTGGTCCACACACACGGGACAGCGGCACTTTAGCCTCATTTGCAGCCACCGGAGATTGGCACAGAAACACCCTTGATGAGGTATGGCAAAAGAGGCCCTTCCACAGAATCAGCTCTGGTGGTAGGAGTTCATGTCCCTGAGGGTCTTACACCTTAAGAAGATTTAAAAGCGTTGGCAGTTTCTAAAGCACCCTTGCTTAGAGCCTTTAAAAAGCTGAAGGCTCCAGAAACTAAACTGGGGTGAACGCAAACTCCTACTGGCGTGGTTGGCCTTCAAGTTCAGCTTCCTTCTGTCCTTCAGCGCTCCACACTGGATTATTTCCTTCATGCCCTGCCCTGTGCTCCCAACCCAATCCTTCGCTTTTATAGACAAATCCATTTCCACATGTAGCATGGGGCCCGCACAGGAGGAACTTGAATTGCCATCAGTGTTGCTGTTTTCTCTGGATTGGTTCAAACCACTGCAGTGAACATTGCTCCCCCAACCTTCTACTTCTTCCTGGTCTGAAATGCGGTGATTACAGGCGAAAGGCTGGAAGCCATGAGTCTGTAAGTGCTCAGGTGACTGCGGCTCTCTCCACGGCTCTCTGCATTGGACTTCTTTGTCATTGTCCCCCAATGGCCAGACAGACACAAGGCAGTTGACAACCTTAAGGTTAAACACTGATTTGGGTTTCGTTGGTAAAGCAAATGCAGTACTGCATCGCATTTTATTTTGAAAATGAATTTGTATATACTTGGTATTCACAAATAAACATTACAGTTTGAATCTTTAATCCCTGTTCTTGTATTTTGAAAAGGACTCAAGATTTCAATTAAACGAACTTTTAGAGGAAGACTTAATCATGCAAATCATTCCACTGAGTGTCATGGAAACGTGAAATGAAGCTTGTTTTTTAAAGATGGAGCCCAAGCCATGAGAACGCATGAGCACACTAGTGTATTCTGAACGCCACTGAAGACAGGAATCTTTTATGAGGCACCACTGCAATGTGAGCACCATCATACAAAAGCACGGACACACACACGGGGAATAATAGTTCATGTATAAAATTCCCTGTAATTATCATAAAAGCCTTGCGGTATACATTATTAAACAAGGAGGTTAAGACATTCAGTCACAAAACGAGTAAACTAGGAGGTGGCACTGCAAGGCTTTGAAGTTTAGACTCAGTGCCAAAGTCCCTGCTCTGTCCGTGAACCGCCGATCATTAGCACAGTCCTCTAGCAGTGCAAGCCAGGGGAGATGGCAGTAGGGATGAAGATGAAAAGTAAAAGAGAAAGAGGTCACTCCATGTTTTTGAAAATGTGTGGCATTTATAATATTTCAAGACACACTCTGGCAAGTTTTCCCTTCGGCTCGTTCCATTGCAGATCTCACAGAATGAAGATATATAACTACTTAAGCTCCCAGTCACACCCAAGGGAAGTCGGCCCATCACATTGTACAGTTGCTCCTTGGCCCCTCTCAATGCTTTAAATGATTTCAAACTCTACTATAATTAAGAATCTCTGACTTAATTTTTTTGTTTTTTGAGACAGGGTTTCTCTGTGTAGCCCTGGCTGTCTTGAAACACACTTTGTAGACCAGGCTGGCCTTGAACTCAGAGAGACTCTCCTACCTCTACCTCTCCAGAGCTGGGATTAAAGGCGTGTACCACTATGCCTGGCTGATGACTTAAATTTTGAGGGATAGATATATGTGGTACTATTTTATGTACTGAAATACTAAATACCAGTGAATAATATGATACTCATTGCCCTCAGAAGTGAGTTGACAGTTCCAGCCACTGAATAGACTATTTTTTGATGATTTCAATCAGGCCCACCAATAAACAAGAGAGGTCCTAACATTTTCTACAACAAAAGTCAACTATATACTTAATAGTAAAGTTATGGGTTGAAGCAATTGCCTGAAAACCTCAGGATGCCCAGCTATGATGATGTCATAGAGTCTGGGCAGAGCGCAGTATGGGCACTCGGTTCAAACACACCCGAGGATGATGTGCACAGCTCAACCATTTGGGTTTTCCTGATCCTTCCACAGGGGAATCACTGTATGGCTGCCTGCCTAGTTGCCCACAATTATTCCAATTGAATAACTTGTCATAGACAGACTCTTTCCAATAATTACAACCATGTGATTAGCTTAATGCCAGAATAAACGCCAGGGCATTTAAGAAGTCTGAGAATTATGTTCTAAACCCTGAGATTATTGAACTACGTAAAACTCTAAAGCCTTTCTTACTGTTGATCTCCCCAGACAAGTCTCCCACGTAAAGTCACATGTATGTGCATCTATGTGTGTGTCCTTCAATGGCCCAGAACTCTGGGAACCACATTGAATGTTCCATCTAGCCACAAAGAGGCACAGAGGACTAAACAAGTATTTATGTGCAGGGGTGCTTTTTCTTTCTGTCTTTCTCCCTCCCATTCTTCCTCCCCCTCTTCCTTCCTGTTTTGTTTATGGTTAATTTTAGAGAAAATTTCTATTTCTTTTCTTATAAAAAGATCTTTTACTATCTTGATGTATGGAAGATATTACTCTGCAACCTTATTGAAAGTTTTTCATATCTTTTTATAACGGTGGGAAGCACAAAGAAAAGCCAGTTTTGTTTTTGAAAGTAGAACTGTACAACAATTTTTTCCATTAATTTGAACTGCTACATTAGATACCAAATTTTGACCTATATGTAGTCCATTTCCAGAGTAGTTTTTTACTGTTTTGATATCAAGCTAAGACATATCTCCTTTGTTTCTATATCTCTTAGAGACTGTTAATTTCTTGATTTCTCTTCCATAATAGGTACAGTTTGCCAGTTTGTCTGAAAGGCAATTTGAAACTATAACTTAGAAAGAATGAACTTAAAGATTAATTCTGGGAGAATTGAGAGCTTTTTCATAACCTCACAACCGCATGCTTTTTTCATAACTTCGCAACCAGATGCTCCTGTGTTTATTTCAACAGGCATCTCTAATCCTTTATAAAATTTACCTAATTACTATTCACTTATTTTCCATATTAATACAATAACAATATTAAAATTGACTAGACTATCTCTTGCTATTGTTTGTTATTACTTTCCACATTCCTCTTGACTGCTCAATAGATACTATTTGGTACAATTTTGCATAGCCCTAACAAAAACCATGGAACACATGCTTAGCATGTTTGAGTCCTTGCATTCAATCCCCAGCACTCTCAAGATAAATGAATACATATGACAAAAAGCAATTTGATCTGGATTTATAGAAATCTCCATGTATGTCAAGAAGGAGGAGAGAAGAATACTTCAGCCAAAGGAAGAGACTAAGCAGAAATGAGGAATAGAACTCTGCACAGCTTGTTTGAAGACCCAGCTGTGCATATTCTGGGGCACAGGTTTGGGGTGTCCAATAATGAAAGCCAGGTGGTCAGACTAGAGATGAAAGATTGGACCAACTCGTGAAGGGTTGAGATACACCACAGGGTGTGACCATTCTGTTTTTACTTAACTACATGGTGGTGCAAAGTTCAATCTAGAATTTCATCATTACCATGAAGTCACTATACATTGCAGATATGATTTCAAACAGAAACCATAGCATAGATATGACCTGCACATTCACTGGCCGGTTGGCACTGCTCTGGGTAAAGAAGGATGGGCGCAGCAAGTGGACAGGAGCCACGCTGGAGAGTTAAGGATGAATCCAGTCAGTGGACAGGAGCCATGCTGGAGAGTTAGAAATGAGCCCAGTCACTTACAGCTGCTTTTCTTTTAATTGCAGGAAATTAGGAAATTAAATGACCATGTTTACAAATGAATGTTATTCTGAGCAGCAAAAGCAAGTTATTTTTAAAAATAAAAATAGGTGAGGCCAAGTAAAGGAAGAGCCATGGATAGGTCAGGGAGGAATGGCCAGTATCAAGTATACAAAATAACACTCAGTTCTTATTCAGCTCACCTTTCTAGAAATTTGAAAGTCTTACTTCTTCATTATCTTGCGGCCCTCTTCTCCGGCTGCCAGATGAAGCTTGTCCTGAGGAACGAGAGCTGGACAGCATCAGCTGCAGTGCTGGGACGGATGCCGTTAAGGACAACACTCCTGTCATCATGAGAGGAGGAGAGTCGCTATCACTGGCTTCAATTTGCAGAGACGGTGTGAGTTGCAGCCATTTTTCTTGTAAACCCAATCCCACACGATATGTGTGTGTGTGTGCGCACGCATGTATGTATGTATGTATATGCACACACATATAGTCATAACCAATTGTCTATCTATACTTCCATACATACATTCATCTATATAACAGCCATCCATCCATCATTATCTATTTATCTATTTATCATCTGTCTACCTAACTACCATCTATCCATTCATTCACCCATTTATCATCTATCTATGTATCTATCTATCACTCTATCTATCCATCTCATTTGATAGGGTTTTAACACTGTAGCCTGCCCTAGTGTTGAATTACTGAACATCCTGCCCATGTGCTGGGATTTCAGATGTGTGCTGAGAGGGTATTTGCTGAAGACAGAAGACTGAAGACAGGCCAGCAAACCAGACATTGCTAGGGGATGGTAGAGGAACAGGAGCCTAATTTTGCATTAAGGGTGATGAGATACAGAGCCGGGGCAGGCAGTGGAGGGGGGATCCTAGTTAACACAATTCAACAGGACCCCTGGGCTTTACAAGGGGTGAACACATGCACCTTGAAAAACCTTATGTCAAGCAAACACTGGTCATCAAACCCTTAAAATAAGGCACCTTCTTGATGTGTTGACCAGTGAGAGGCCATAGGCTCAGACGATGTGCTGGAAGGCAGTACATGACATGTTCCTAGGAGAACAGCATTTGCTGCTGCTGCCTCCTTGGCATGCTGCAACATCTCAGATCACAAGCCTTCCGAGAGCCCGTGGCCAAGGAAAAGTTAAACCATTTTAGGGTCAGAATAGACATGAGGTAGGGCAACTCTCATGGGAACTTCTGACTCTTCTATTATCAGGAGCACCAAAAACAAACAAGCAAACAAACACAGCTGAAACCTGAGACACAATGTCACCTAACGCAGGACATCTGGCCACCTTCTCCTTAACGTCAGAAAAGCCAAAAGCACAACATTCTGCAGGCCAACTCAGCTCCAGCAGCTGAAGCTTAACTTTGGAATTTCCTGTATTTCTATTTCAATTAGAATTCATTTTCTTTTTCTTTCTTATTCTTTCTTTTGAATTCTTCATGAAAAGAACTGAAGTGAGCCATGGGGGCTGGAGCTTATGGATCAGAAACAGATAAAGGAAAGAGGGCAGGAAACGAAAGCAGAGGAACAGAAGACGTACTCCAAAACTATTCCAGCTCTTGCCGTGGGCAGGGAGTGGAATGGATGGATGACTAGGTGAGGCAACGAGTAGGTTCATTTGTTCCGCTGTAGAAACAGCTCTACTGGGGGCTGGAGAGAGGGCTCGCCAGTCAGGAGCACTTTCTGCTCCTCCTGAGAGCCAGAACTAAGCGCAACTCCAGCTCGTGGACGCTGATGGCCTCTGAGGCCCACACTCACGATCTCAGTCAGGGTTTCCATGGCTCTGCAGAGACACCATGGCCACGGCAACAAAGGAAAACATTTAATTGGGGTGGCTGGCTTACAGTTCAGAGGTTCAGTCCGTTATCACCATGGTGGGGAGCATGGTGGCGTGCAGGCAGATGTAGTGCTGGGAGGTAGCTGACAGTCCTACATCTTGCAGGAAATAAGAAGCTGACTGAGACATTGGGTGGTATCCTGAGCAAAGGAAACCTCAAAACCTGCCCCTACAGTGACACACTTCCTCCAACAAGGTCAAGCCTACTCCAAAAAGTCACACCTTCTAATAGTGCCACCCCCATGAGATGATGGAGGCCAATTCCATTCACACCACCACACTCACTTACATGGCACATACACACACACACACACACACACACACACAAATAAAAAATAAAATAAAACTTATTTAAAGAAACTACTTTACTCTGTGCAAATATCATACATATCAAAGATAAATCTTTATGCTATCAAGTTGCATACCTTAAATGTGTACAGTGAAATTTGTTTTTCTAAGGAAGACTTTTGAAGCTAACTGAGAAATGAAGGAAGGCAAGCCCTTACCCAGAGTATGAGATACTTTGAGGACACATTGAAGGAACACCAGCACTCAGAAGAAATGTGAGCCTTATATATAGTTTGATTACAGCAAACAAGAGAAACCAAATAAATACTTTCATGCGGCTGTGCCACTATTCATCATGATTAACTTGTCTTTCTTGTCAAAATTGTGGTTTCAGCTACTCTTGAGTTATGCTCATACAAATAAAGCTCAGTTGGATCGTACAAAGCTAGAAAGAATTTGACTATGCCGCAGTATTGGTGTGGGACCATGGTCTGAATTCTGTCAATTGTATTTTAAATAAATGCTGATTGGTCAGTAGCCAGGCAGGAAGTATAGGTGGGACAACCAGAGAGGAAGTAGTGGCGGGTCAATGAGAACAGGAGAATTCTGGGAGGAAAGAAGCCCATTCCTCTGCAGTCCCGGCCCAGCCACAGAAGAAGCAGGATGTGACTGCCTCACTGAAAAAGGTACTGAGCCACGTGGCTAACATAGATAAGAATAATGGGCTAATATAAGTTATAAGAGTTAATAAGAAGCCTGAGCTAATGGGCCAATCAGTTTATAACTAATGTAGACCTCTTTGTGATTTCTTTGGGACTTAACAACTGTAGAAACTGGGCAGGACAGAAAACACAGTCAACACAGTATTGCAAAGAGGGTTTGGAGCAATGTCTCAGTGATTAAGCGCACTGGCTGCTCTTCCTGAGGACTCAGGTTTAAGCCTGAACCCATATGGTGGCTCACGATCTCCTGTGACTCCAGTCCCATGGTGTCATATGCCCCTCCTGGCTTCCAGGGCATACACATTGTGCACAGACATACATGCAGCTAAAACATCCATACATACAAAATAACAGAAGAAATTTTAAAAAGAAGAAAAGAAGAGGGAGGAGGGAAGGTGAGAGGGGAAAGTCACGTCACACACAGCCTATAGGATCTAAGTCCTAATTCATTGTTCTTATCGTCCATTCTAAGAAGCTGGGTGGACAGGGCTCTCGGCAGCTGTCTTCATTCAGGAGCGGAGCAGCAGCATATCCTCTGTTCATGAGTGGTTTCTTCCGTGTCACGTCACTGAGCAGACTGCGAGTACCCTCTAATTCCATGAAGAAGAACGCCTTCCATGCATAATTCGATGAGAAATGGCACAACTCTGAAGGGCCCGCCTTTCTAAGCAATGACAAAGCCGTATCAAAAAGAAGCTGCAACCTTGACCCTAGCGTAGTTCTCTCCCACAGGATTTCTTTTTCGTAATGTTCAGATATAAAGAGGTATGTCTGGAATTGCCAGTCACATCTAGCCATACCTGGGCAATAGGCATTTTTCTGTTTATGGCTCTGTGGTTTTAAATTTGCCACTTGATATATTAATCTGGCTCCTATGAGCTAAATAGAACATATTTTGTCCCAATTCCATATGCAACAATTAGCTTGAAATTGTTGTGGTGTGGTGAGAATATTCATACCATGGGCATGGGCAGACACAACAGATACCCGAGCTCACTCGTCCAGGTAGACAGTGGCTAAATATTAACTTACCATTTGACTAGATAAGCACATATGGGTATTTGATATATGATGATTGAGAAGCATTTTCAAAAACGTGTGTTTTACTCTTTCTATGCTGATTAGCACCACTTTGAACATGGTTTGTTGTCAGCCATTAGAAATATTAATACCATACAGGAGGTTTTTAAATGAAAAACTATAATCCTCCCTTTTGATAAGCTCACTTTGTTTTTTATTTTGTTTTTCCTCTGATTTTTTGTTTTGTATTGTATTGTTTTGAGACAGGGTTTCTCTGTGTAGCTCTGGCTATCCTGGAACTCTCTCTGTAGACCAGGGTCATCGGAAACTCAGAGATGAGCCTGCCTCTGCCTTCTGAGTGCTGAGACTACGTGCGCCACCACACCCAGTTATGTCTCCTCCATTACTTTTCTAAAGAACAATTAACTTTTAAATGGGGATGATCCCAGACTAGAACTTCCTATGGAATGACAGGCTTGTTTATTCAGGACACACCTGGCCCAGCGCAAAGCTCCAATTCGCTCGCCACAGAATGGAAGATTTGATCCTGTCATTAGTGACCTTGGAAAGGCATCTCAACTTGCGATCTCAGGGCTTAGAAAAAGCCAGCCGAAGGACAGCAAGAAGGCTGTAGAATGAAGCTTGGAGCCACGGCAACTTGCTCCTCCCCCTTGGAGCCAGGGCAGCATGCTCCTCCCCCTTGGAGCCAGGGCAGCATGCTCCTCCCCCTGGAGTCAGGGCCACAGGCTCCTTTTCTTTCTGGTCACGGAGGATAGTAGAAAGAACCTGGTCCCGCTGAGCAGGTACCACCCACTCAGACCTGGGTGAGAGATTCTTTAACTGTCAACAGGCCTCCCTGAAGAAACTGGGAGCTTGGAAAAACCACAAATCATGGACTTGAGCCCGCTTCTATTGAGAAATCCTTCCCAGACATTATGTCACCTTATTTTCCTTTCAGTGCTGCTTACGAGCAGGTCCTCAGCCACAGAAAATGTGTTGATTATACTTATCACAATGCAAATGCCTTTCAACACTTTGTAACTTTTGTGCCAACGAAATAACTGGGAACCTCTTGGGCAGGTAGAGGGTTTAGTCATCTAATCACATGCATATTCATCTATGACTTCATCTGCTAGTACAAATGCCATCGACTCCCATTCTGAAACTACTCTCTCTCTCTCTCTCTCTCGGGATCAAAGCTGAGATTTTACTCAAAAAAAAAAAAAACCTAAAAAAAAAAAATATTGTGACTCTCCAAACAGTCATTAAGCTTCTTTTCCAAACTACTTATAGAAACTGGAAAAAAATACAAGCATTTCCTGAATTGTCAGCAAAATTATCAGAATATAGTTATGAACTGTATTCTCACAATGCTTCACAGTTTCATAGTTAAAAATAAAAATGTTTCTAAGAGTAACTAAAGACTCATAAGACCTAAAAGCAGAAATGCATCTAATTCTGTAATGTAGCAAGTAAGCCAGGCGTGGTTATTTATTCCTATAAATCTAGCACTCAGGAGGCAGAAGTAGAAGAGTCAGTAGTTTGAGGCCAGCCTGTGCTACACAGTGAATGCCAGACCAGCATGGGTTACCTGAAACCCTGTCTCAACAAAACAAACAAAAGACAGCAAAAATAATTAAAAACTAACAAGATTATTTGGACCATACATACGGTAAATCTCTGAACTCCTGGTTAAACCTGGCATTCTAATTTTTAAAAGCATTTTTCCTTTCCAAATATTGGATTTGGAAATCCAGTATTCATTGTGGAAAGTGAACCACCTATCTGCATTCTTATCTGTATTTGACGATTAGCTTGAGGCTTCCAAGGTTGGAAGGTGTCTGGAAGAACTGCTGCCAACATTTCAGAGGCCTCAGCTCTTCTCTTATTGAAGAGATGTCAAAAATCTTACAGAGACCCCACAAGAAATATGTCTCCAGGGTTTTTTAGTTCTAGTCCAAACATAAGAATACATCAGCTAAATGGAGGAAAGGCTGCAAAACACTAGACACCATTTTTGAAAGGTGCCAGGGTCTGTCTGGATGCATCTCCATGGTGGAACACTAGCCAACTGGTGTTCCCCAGATTCATGATGGTGACAGGATTAGGAAGTAGGGTCTAAACGAGGATCACGTGGTCTCGAGACCCCTTCTGCAAAGGGAAACTACAGCTCTCACGGGGCAAGCCTGTAGAAGCCCCCTCCCCTTCCACTCTGAGGAACAGCGTCTATATGTGCCTTGATTGTGGACTTCCTACCCTCTCAAACCATGACCAATGAATTTGCACTATTTTTAAACTATCTAGAAAGATGTATTTTGTTATGGCATCCTGAATAGACTGAGGTAGAATATCTGACAAAACTCAATTTGTTTCTCATTTTGGTAAATATACCACACAATGTCCCCAAGAGTGAGTTTTCAACGTTAGTCTGTTCCACACCTGTTTATCACCCTACCCATCAACATTTAGCTAAGAGGCCAGATAAGAAGGAAGACTCTGACTCTTATTTTGAATTTACCTTCTGCTACTCAGAAACCAAGACAAATTTCTTTGGCTATGAAATGTCATAGCAACGGCCACAGCGTCTGTATAAGGTAACTGCTAGCCACCTATTGAATATCCACAGAATGCACAGGAACCAACTTAGCTAATGTCCAAGCGGCCATTTTAACAGCAGGTCCACAAAGCTGGCTGAGGATCAAAATCAATTGGAGAGCTTTTGAGAAACATAAATTCCCAGGCCCCGCTGCATTTTTATAAAGCTCCCTAAGGGATTCAGATGTGCAACCAAATTTGGGACCCCATGGCTTTTTGGTATTCAGAGACTCGCCAAGGGGGAGTTCTTTCCACAATGTTCCTTGAAAGTCAAGAATTTAAGCTTCTGAATAAAGGGTGAACAGATTCTTTATAGCAGGTAACGTTACACAAGCTTTTACAGTCCCTGGGGGCACACTGGAAAAGGGGACATTTGAGTGTTATTTAAAGGAAGGTAGAGCTGCAGGAACTTAATCTCCCAGACAATCCTGAACTCTATTATATATTTATATATTCTCATTGTAATCACAGAGTCTTTAATCCCCTACTTTCATTTTTCAGTCTCCTAGAACCAGGAACATGCCCTTTCACTTAACTTGAGTTTGCTCATTCGATGACTTTGCTGTCATTTTTCAGACAATCGTCGTGGCAAATATAAGCCTGGGTGGGAAAGCCTGCCCAAGACTGTGCCCAGGTGGGAGAGCCTGCCCAAGACCGTGCCCAGGTGGGAGAGCCTGCCCAAGACAGGAGAGACTGAAAACACTACAAGGAGACAAGGAATAAAGAGGGACGTTCAATAGTGTTTGAAAGTATCTGTCTCTTCAGGATTCAGCCTATAATAATTCTCTCTCTCTCTCTCTCTCTCTCTCTCTCTCTCTCTTTCTCTCTCTCTCTCTGTCTGTCTCTCTCTCTTGTGTGTGTGTGTGTGTGTGTGTGTGTGTAATTTCTTATCTTTTGAAGAACAGGAAAGGATGGTGAACAAAACGGAAACTCTGCAGACTCTACCTGAGAGCGAGAAGAAAGCACATGGAGAGCACCTAACATTAGGGTCTGGGGGATGGAATTGCTGAGGTCAGGATGAAAGGCACAAGAGCAGCATGCAAGATCAACAAGATGGATCAGCCGATAAAGGCACTTGCTGCCTAGCCTGATGTCTGAGTGCCATCACACACTCACCAAGAAACCAGCAAGAGCCCATGGGCTATTAAAACTAACAGGTGTTTTCAGCATCTGAGATGCCTAACACCAGGGTGTCAGGTGCAGAACAGTCACATCACCAAGTCTGGATTCTGCTTCCAGAGTTAAACCATTTGTGGCAGCCTCATTTTGCCTTTACCTCATGACCCCCCCTGGAAATCCTCCTACTCATGCTAAGTTCCTTTGGAACTGGGTTTTATTTTCTGTTCTTTGACTGCTGCTGTGTTACAAAGACACCAGTAAGTGTCGTGATTAAAAACAACATTTCATGGCAAGCCTTGTAAGCACCTGCCTGTGCTCTGCAACCCGTGGCCCCATTTCTCTTCTTGCTGTGTTGCCCTTGAAAGCTTCTCTGAGAAGCTCAGTCACAATCAGTGGGCACTCTGCGCGTGGATTAACTCCAGGAGTTCCAGACAGAGACAAGGCAGAGATCTAGGAATGAGCAAAGGTCAGGCCCGAGTCAGTGAATGGCTTCCCTGCGACTAAGCCCACCGTTATCTCTCAGCACGTCATAAAAGCCTCCAGAGCCTAGGGTCTCCCATTAGCTGTCTTTTAAAGATTCGGAATTTCTGTTTAGACACATTCTTTTCAAAGCGACTTATACTCACTTTAATTTAGAAAAGTTTGACATTAAGATGCTCTTAGAACAAACAAGAGTTCTATTTCTAGAAAGCCATCCTTTACGGAAATCTAAATCCACTGTAGCAGTTCTATCAAAACCCTGCAAAGAATATAAACATCTGCCTTATGCTAGCAAGCAGCTAACTAGTGAAAGACTCAGACAGCGGTTTTAAGCTGTTTATGAGGAATTACGTTTATGAAGAGGTATTGACACTGAGATCCGTACAAGTGTACAGAAGGGAAAAAATTGCATTGTCTCTAAATATAATTTAAATATTATTGAGCACGTATATGCAGCAGTAAAAGCTACCTTGGCTTCTTATGTGCAAATACTCCCTGCCTGGCCAAGTTCTTGAACCTCTCCATGTCTAAGCCATCTGATCAATAATAGTCCCATCTATAATATTCTTTGCTATTAATCAAATGAAGATGTTTATATAAAGCATACTATATTATTTTTGTCATTGTTCCTGGTAGGTGCTGGCTGCCTTCACTATTTTTTACTACATTACTAGATTTTAATGTTCCTGTTGTTCTAATAGTATTTTTTATAAAAATTGTATTTTTAAAATCCTATAATTTTAAATTGTGTAATTTTTAAAATAATCATAATTTTTAAATCATATGACTTTTAAAATAATCATATTTTAAAAATACGATTTATTTTTTAACACCTGATTTTAATTATTTTATTATTTTTTGCATATGGGGTTTTGCCTATACATCTGCGTGAGCACCACTTTTGTGCCTAGTTCCAGTGGAGGTCAGAAGAGGACATCGGTTCTGAAAAACTGGAGTCACAGCCAGTTGTACGCTGCCATGCAGGCGCTGAGAATCGAACACAGGTCCTCTGGAAGAGAAGCCAGTGTTAAAACTCATGAATCCTTTCTCCAGCTCCAGTACTGACATTTTCAAAATGTAGAAGAAGCCCTCAGTGCTCACAGGCGCTGCGTGTGCAGGGTGGAGATGATATGAGACTCCTGTTTACCTTTTCTCGTCTTTTAATCAGTTTTGGACAAGCATGAGCAATGCCTTTCAATTCAATGAGAAATAGAATCACCCAGTGAAAACGCAAAAAATATCTCACAGTGACAACTTTCAAACTGTGAAACTCAACGCATATGCCCAAGAATGTCACCCACAGCAAATGAAGAGCACATACGTGCCGCAGGCCAAACTTCTAACATACAGGTGTGATTTCTAAGGCATTGACTTTTGCTTTGCAGAATAGGCAGGGTCCCCCAAACTGCTCAGCTATAATTGAAGCCTGTTCCTACCCACATAATTGTCCAAGTCAGAGCAGCCCGTTCCTAATGGCCACATTTTACTTACTTCTGGTTTTTGAAGACATACCCTGCAATGACCCCATCAGCAGTGGGACTGGCTGCTTTGTTTAATTCTACTCTTGCATCAAAAAAAATATAATTCACATAAAAGAAGAGAATCTATGGCATTGAAAAAGGGTTCCCAGTTCTGAACCTAAACGCCATCAACACAGACTTAACCCTGTAGGGTTGTTACCACAGACAAGAGCTGGCAAATTATCACGGGAGTCAGAGCAGCAGGGACACATCTTAATTTGTTTTACAAGCTGCCACTCCCAAGAGTGTAAATAAGACTTGATAAGAACTATGAGCTTTCCAAATCTCTGATTTATTTGTTCCCTCAGTCCAGCCACCTAACGCTCTCCACAAAGCTCAGGTTTCTACCCTGGGAATCCCCTGTCATGTTTAATTCAACTGACACAGGCAGACCCTCCTCTTCTAAGGAAGGTTTAGAGGCTCAATTTCAAAAGAATCTTCCCTTTCATATGTTTTATATTTAAATTGATAAAACTAAAACTACCAGCTTCTGGGACAAATAACATACCAGTTCTGAAGTAGGTTTGTTTGATTTCATTTTTGTTCTTCATTGCTTATGCATTACTCAGGACATGGTTTGCTGGACCACGCAAATATAGAAGCCAAAGAAGCCCTTCAGACTAATTCTCTTGACAGAGGGGATAATTACAAAATGAACCAATTACAGCTGGTTTAGAAGATGACAGTTGAAGCAAGCTAAAACAGAACTTCATTCATTGGACAGCCAGATCCCATCCGTCACATAACCAGGTAGGGAGCCTTTCCAACAGACCAGATTATATCACTCACAAGCATCAAGGCTCACTGCTTGAGACTGTCTGACAAGAGATACAATTAATTTTAAAGAAAAAGAAGTGGAGAAAAGAAATGACATCTGCTTGTTTGATGTACCTTGGCAGCTGCCTGCCTTGTAACTCAGGATGCTCCAATGAACCCATTGGCTGTCACTCCACTATGCGGCTTGCTAATGATCTCTATGGCTGTGAATATGTTGCTCCAACCCTCTGGCCTTATTTTTGTTTCATTTTAAAAATAAAAATTATAGGGGTAATTTATACACAAATAATAAGTAATTTCAAATATATCAATGAAGCTATTTTTTTATTCCCTCTATTGTTGCCTTATGAATTGAGATAAAACACTGGATCATGGCCCATGCTATCCATCAAAAAGAAAGAAAATATACCTAAATGGGTTTTGTTGCCAAATTCAGAGGGATATCTCAGGACGATCTGACTTAATGTCTAAGCCCGTGGAATTTCACTCTGAGGGCCTCATGGCAAACATCCAATAGTCTGCACAGTCAGAGAACAGCCAGAAAGTGGACTGGGATTTCAAAGCCAAAAGGGCAGGCAAGCCTACACGGAGGAATCAATCGGCAATGACTGCTCTGCACACGGGTAACTCCCATAGCTAGCTGAAAGGCAAAAGGGGAAAGAACTTTATTAATTTGAGGAATGTTAATTATTTTTGTGGACTGACGCCAGAGTAGTTAAAACACAGATTTCAGTTTTCAGAGGAAGGAGGGAAGAGGACAATGGCTTTAGTGGGTGTTTGCCAAGCCTGTCTGTGAGGTTTCCTCAGCCCAGCGAGGGTGCTCATCCCCCTACATACCTTCCCGAAGATTTGCTTTACCCAGTTAGCTCCAGTGTGAGGCATTTTTAATGATCTTTCTTTGATGACTCCTTTTCCACATTCTAAAGTCACAGCATGAACCTCATAGGTCATCATTCTGGCCCTGGTTTGGCATTTATGCTGATTGACCTCCTCTTTCTGAGCCATTGCACCTTTCCCACCAGTCTAGTTTGGTTTCCACCGTGTTGGTGTTACCACCTGACCTCACTCATGAGCTCTTTTCCTAGCCACTTTCTGCCTGGCTATTTCTCTCTGGATGAACCACAATCACTGAACACCTGAATGCAGCCAGATTTCCTTCAGTATGCTTGTACTCTGCATTCCATGAATGAATTTCATGAATTCACTTCTCTTACCAATCATACTGTCCCTGAAGCCCAGCCTTACATCTTTTCTTCCTTAGCCTGAACAAATTCAGTTTTATGCTGAAGCATCCTTTACTTTCCATGACTATCATCTTCAATATTCTTGACTCACAGAAGACGTGCAGTGCTGGCTCGCTTAAGTTCAGACCTCCTGCCTCATGGTTCATTCCCTGGCCCTGTTTTCTCTGTAGACCATGTCCTCCAAGACTTCACACACTCTTGGGCATGTCCTCCGAGAGTTCCTCTGATGAGAATCACAACCCTCTGTGTAGAATTGCCAGTTGTCTACCAGAAACTAAGCATGCAGCAAAACCAACTTAAAAGCTTAATAAAGGGGCTGGAGAGATGGCTCAGAGGGTAAGAGCACTGGCTGCTCTTCCAGAGGTCCCGAGTTCAATTCCCAGCAACCACATGGTGGCTCACAACCATCTGTAATGAGACCTGGTGCTTTCCTTGCCAGCAGTACATTGTATGCTTAATAAAAAAAATCTTAAAAAAAAAGCTTAATAAAATTTTTAAAAAACAAAAATCCCCCCTCCTGCTTTTCCATTTCATCCTAGCCCATTCTTGCATCAGGTATTTGAGTTCACTGCAGCTCTTGGTAGTGCCTAGCCAGAACTTGGTTATCTCTTCTCCAAATCTGCTTATCTTGGCGAACCCATTTGACTCTGAAAAAACTGAGTCATCTTGAGCTCCTCCATGTTGATTAGCAGCCACATGTGCCAGTCAAGAATTACTGCATCTTCACCATCCTGAAATGTCTCTTGGATACACCGAGGCTTCTTAAGTCTGGTTTCCTATTAGTTCATTATTTTCTTGTGTGAAATTAGCTTAACTACAGTATTTAAAATTCATAGTAAAAAAAGAAAAATATGATGCAACTTGATACAACTATTTGTTAGGATTTTCCTGTGTTTCTTTTAAATCATTTCAAAATGCCTTTATTCCAGCTGTAACATAAAAGTGCCATACTCTGCCAGTAATATTTCTGTCCTTTTTATCCATGATACTACATAAACCTTATATTATGACCTCATGGCAGCCACAATGAATGCAGTTTCCTTAAAATGAATTATTTGGGGACGGTGCTGATGCTGAAATCTCGCAGAACCTCCAAGGTAGCAGGGAATTGACTATGTTTAGAGCTCACAGGTGGCATGCTAAAGAACATTGCCATCAGCTCTTCTAGTAAGCAACATTTCCTAGTAGGTTTTCCCAATGCCATTGGTCACTCAGAGGGCATGGGCACTTTGGGAAGACCTTTCACCACTCAACCTGACCAACAATATCAGCTCTTGTGCACATGACAACACCGTACCAATCTCTCAATAGAATTTCCTCCACCTAGAGTCATTTAACATCTTCCTTCACCATAGAACTACACTAGAAAGGCTTAAAAGTTCGAAATGTAGGGCTGGGCATGTGGTTCAGTTGGTAAAGTGTTTGCTTAGCACACACTAAGCCCTGGGTTTCATACCCAGTATTCTGTAAATAACATGTTGAGATCCAGCCCTGTAATCCCACAGCTTAGCAACTAGAAGGAGAAGAGTCATATGTTTAAGGTCATCTACAGCTACATAGAAATCTAAAACCAATCTGGGATGCATAAGACCTGTTCCCTCCCCCAAGAGAAAAAAAAGTTCAACCGTGTCTCTGTCGTTTACCTAGTTTATGATTTTGAGCTAATTTCTTTAGCTAAGGTCTCAGTTTTCTCACCTGTAAAATATTGATAATAATGGTAATTATTACCCAGTGCTATCAGGAGGGTAAAACATTGGGACAGGATTGTCTTAGTTAGGGTTTCTATGGCTATGAAGAGATACCATGCCCAAAACAACTCTTACAAAGGAAAACACTTAACTGAAAGGGCTCGCTTAGAGTTTCAGAGGTTCAGTCCACTATCATCATGTCAGGGAGCATGGCGCCATGCAGGCAGACATGGTTCTAGAGGAGTAGCTGAGAGTCCTACATCTTGCAGGCAACAGGAAGTTAACTGAGACACTGGGCAGTATCCTGAGCATAGGAAACCTCAAAGCCCTCTCTCACAGTGACACACTTCCTCTAACAAGGTCATACACACTCCAACAAAGCCACACCTCCCTATAGTGTCATTCTCTGTGAAATTATGGGGACCAGTTACATTCAAACCACCACAAGGATATATGAAGTTCGCAACCATGTGTATGGCCAGCACAGGCAAAGCCTTGACCATTTTGAGCATTTAAGTCAAATTCAAACTCTGCCATTCACTCTCCCTGCTGTGATGTTTGTAAGCCTGGACCCAGCTCCTGCTCTGTGTTTTATTTACTAATATACTTTGGGCTTCTTGCCTGTCACATGCCAGCATCTTTCATCACCAAGAGGAACTAGATAGTGCAGGTAAGGAGAGACTACAGCTCAGTGCACCACGCCACACAGTGTGTCTCCAAACAGAAAAAGTTATGGGCATTGTGGACACTTGACTCACTTTTCAGGTGATGTATAGCCCAGCAAACAGACACTGAGGTTGAATCCTCTCTATCCCAAAAGCAAAACATACATTAAAATAATTTATTTTGTCTAAAGGACCAGTTTGAGTCAAGTTTACCAGTTCAAAAAAATTTAAATCCCTAACCCACCCTTATAATCCTATGACTCTAGTTGACATTTATTCCATTCTTCTTTGAAGAAGATGAGAAAATAGCATTGTTTTCTCACTGAATAAAATTTTCAACAACAAAGATTCTGATATCCCATATATATGTACTTAGTCTTTTTCTCTTCGTTTGTTTAGACTGACATCAGAGAACCCAAATAAGAATGAATGAAAACCATTTTCAGAAAATCACACAGATCCTGAGCCTCTACTCTCAGGCTCTGGACCACAGAGCCCACCACTTTGTTTCTTCTTCAGAAATCAATAGGAATCACGCCAATGTCAAGCTAATAATTCCTTTTGCACAAGCAAAACACATTTTCGAAAATAAAACACAACAAACAAGAGTCTCTAGGATGATCTAACTCCCCTACTCCCTCCTGTGTAAATGCCTGAAGGATTCAAGTTGGCAGAACAAAGACATAATTGCACACATGATTATTGCTGTACATTCATGATATCTGGGAGATGGAGTCAGCATTGATGTCCTAGTTCTTCCATTAAGAGATTGGTGCATTTTTTTTTTCTGAAACTATCCACACATCACACTTCAGATCTTATACTCAGGTTTATTTTCATTTTCTCAGGGTTTTTTCCCCCTTTCTCTTTTTGTCATTTCAAAGCATGTATCCACATACAGCCCTTGAGCACACAAGGCATACTGAGGGAGGGGTCACTTAGGTGCATAGACTGTGGATTATGCTTTATACCTGTTAATTAAGTTGGAAACAGTCTATGTATTGTCTCAATAAATCGCAAGGAACAGACAGCAAAAGGTCACCTCCACACTGGCTCTCAAGTCATTAGCCACTGTGGATAACTATTCTTCCCCATGTTTCGTCCTTGAAACCCTCTGCAATGAGTCCAGCAAACACTGGATGAAGTGTGGCCAAGCAGGACCCAGCAAGAATGTCCTGGACACAACCTAAAGACACACATCGCTGAAGGATTCAGAATAGAAGTGGTTTCACATCATACCAAACCCGGCTGTTGGTTTTCTGGTGCCAACTGCTGTTTCCCTGAGAAAATTTCTCTTTTCGCTGAAAATTCAACAGTGAATCATGAGGACCCCACAAGTAGAGAATTGGGCTGCATGGTGGAGAACACCTGGGAAGCAGGCCACCAGGGCAGTTCTCCTGCAGAGTGGGTTTGCTGGGCACACGGCCATACCCGCCACTAAGCCAGCTCTGACCCAGGTTACTGTAAAGCTAATGATTTGCTCTAATCCAACCCAAATAAGAGTAGGCAATGTCTTAAAACTTTTAATGAAAAATGTATTCCTACCTTTGACCCGAGCTATTTTTCTTCAAATATTTAAAATTCAAACAGAATGCGAGCTTATGCTTTTATTTCAAATCAGAAAACCACCCTCGCTGTATTTGATCACACACACACACACACACACACACACACACACACACACACATGCATGCACACACGCACGCACATGCACACACACATGCACGTGTGCACCCTTAGTTTAATTTGCAGTTGGCTTATTATACATAATGCACTGGACTTCTACCAGATGTGACAGTAATACGCAAGAACTCAGTATTTATGTGTTAAGTAGAAAACACATGAAGCCCTGGCATTGTGGATCGATTTGCTTCCATTTTAAAGCAGTTATCTTGGAGAAGACTTACAGGAGAGGTTTTTAGCAGGACCAGGAGACCTAGAGTCGTCTCTACGAAACATACTGCCCACAGCTGGGGTGAAACACCAAGGGCTGAAAACTCAACCCTTTATACTCCACCTCAGTGATGTCACTGTCGTAGTTTAAACCTAATTCGTGTGTAGGAAGCCGTTGTCTCCAAATTAAAATTATCCTCTGATCTTTAAGGTGGGGAAGGAAACTGGCAGTGGTTGATTTCGCGTGTGTGCATCCTTCACATCACTCTCCGAGATACTCTGTGTGTGACGAGCCCTCACTTCTGTGCTATCGTGACATAGGCACTCAGATTCACGCTCATTTGCTCAATATTTTTCCTCCCTGCCATTCTGTTTATTTCAGAGCGTGTGTCCACACACAGGTAAGTCCACAGTGCTTAAGAAAGCAGGATGTGCTATGCATGAGGCAAGTCTCAAGGTATTTATAGGAAGAAACTTTCCACTGGATTCAGAGTACTCACTGAGACTCCTTAGCTTTTCTGTGACAAGAGTTCTTGTCCCCTGAGGACATTTTCACTGGGTGTGGTGGAGCACTCCCTTAGTGCCAGCAGTCACCTGGGCTATGCAGTGAGACCATGTCTCAAACAAAACAAGGAAGAAAACGTTTTTCTGTTTGAAAATATGAGAATAAGAACAATCTGGTCCCTAAATCTGCAGTCCCTGTCCTCGAAGCATCTGATGGAGTTATAAAGACAGACCAGAGAAGGTGGCTGGCTGCAGATTGGGAGACTCTCAGTTGGTAAAGAAGACGGTAGAGTTGGAAGCAAGTGCAGGATGCCTACTGCTATCAACTCTGTTGGTTTAGTTCCAATATTGATTTGTCCCCGTGATTAGCTGAAAGTTACCGTACATCCTTCTGTAGGACAAAATTAGTTTTCTGTTTATTTTCAGGATAAAATAAACCCCAAGCTGCTTTGCCATTAATCAGAATGAGATTGCATTTGATGTCCATCTTCAAATAGAAAAGTAGAGTTTTGTTTGGGTGTGAGAATACGGTTAAAGAAAAGATGGGGCCTGGGCAGGAGCACCCATCCTTTAGCACAGCCACGTCGGCGTGAGTAAAGTCTGGTTCACCTTGACTCTCAACCAAAGAGACAAAGCTCCTGTGCTCATCCGTGATGTGGTATGTCTTTGTGTATGCTGTGAATATGTGTTGCTCTCATTGATTGATAAACAAGGCTGTTTTGGCCTATGGCAAGGCAGGATATAGCCAGGCAGAAAACCAAAGGAGAAGAAGGACAGAGTCTGAGAGATGCCAACAGCCACCCAAGGAGCAACATGCTAGAGCACCACCAGTAAGCCATGGGCCACGTGGCAATACACAGATTAATAGAAATGAGTTCATTTAAATTTAAGAGATAGCTAATAATAAGCCTGAACCATCAGCAAAACATTTATAATTATTATTAAGTCTCTGCATGATTATTTAGAAATGGATGCAGGGGTGTGTGGGACAAAAACCTATAATTACACACCCAGACATTCATAATAGATGTGCAGAGCTCTGTGTGTCAGGTGTAGGGATGCAGGTGTTACATAAAGTTCCACAGACTGGAGGAACAGGACTCGTTCTGGATATGAAGCTTCAGTAGAAGACAGGATTAAATGCCTACTCCATTTATTACATTCCAGTGGAGGACACAGGAAATAAAAAAATGCATTCATACATGCATATGTGTGTCAGGGTTATAATTATACTAGAGCAAGGAAAAAATAGGGAGGGTAAAAATGAGAGGTTGCCTTAGAAGGAGTGGAGGGAGTAGAGGTGAGAGTTTCTGGGAGATGAATTTGATCATGGACTCTAACCAGGAAAAAAAAAATGAAGCAGGAGACTGTGCAGAATTAACAGCAATAGAAACTTTTCTTGAGTAAAAATGTTCCAGAAATGGAAAGAAAGAAAAGCAAGGAAGGTTTCTGCCACAGTAAGGCTGGAAAGAAGGTGAACCAGATAGATCACCACGAAGCCTGTGGAGAGCACCATGGGAGGCTTTTTGAGCAGGGGTGTGGAGGGTCTATGTTGGGAAGAGGATTCAGGCTGCTCTGTGGAGAGTTACAGGGATCTCACAGCAGGACCAGCAGTGGGTGAAGAGGCTCAGCTCAAAAGACTGAGGTTGGAATTGGACGGTGAGAGCAAAGCAGTTGAAGCTGGTTAGGACAAGCATGTATACCAAAAGCATAGCTAACAGGATTTACCTCTGTGAGAGGTGAGTGGAAAACTGTGATGGAATTAGAGGCATGTGGGTAAGAGTCATAGTAAAGAAGAATGAGAGCTTCTACAAACTCTTGAGCCTGAATATTCAGATATAGACAGGGCCTGACTTCCAGGGCACAGGTACCTCACACATAACCTCTCTAGTAAGTAGCCAGTACACATGTCATCTATACCACCTGTGGTAGGTTGAATGTAATTGGCCCCCATAACCTCATAGGGGAATGGCACTATTAGGAAGTGTGGCCTTGCTGAAGTAGGTGTGATCTTGTTCGAGGAAGTGTGTCACTGTGGAGGTACGCTTGAGGTCTCATATGCTCAAGATACCGCCTAGTGTCTCAGACCACTTCCTGTTGCTTTAGGATGAAGATGTAGCCAGTAATACATCTGTCTGCATGCTGCCATGCTCCCAGCCATAATAATGGAATAAACCTCTGTGATATAGATATAAATAATTTGCATCGGTATGGATCTTGGTTTATTGATACAAATTTAAGGTCAATTTTGTTATCTGTATATTTCTTTTTTTTCTGTAAAGTTAAATTTTTTTCATATACTTTTATTTTTTTATTCAAAAAAATTTACATTTCCTCCCCTTCTCCCAGTCCCCTCCTGCTCCCCCCACCCCTCACCCCTCCCCCTGCTTCCTTAAAAGAGGGCATGGTACCCTGCCCTGTGGGAAGTCCAAGGCCCTCCCCCCTCCATCCCGGCCTAGGAAGGTGTGCATCCAAAGACTAGGTTTGCAAAAAGATGATACATGCAGAAGAGATAGGTACTAGTGTCATTGTTGATGGCTTCTCAGTCTGCCCCCATTGGCAGCCACATTCAGAGAGTCCAGTTTGATCATATGCTCGTTCAGTTCCAGTCCAGCTGGATTTGGTGAGCTCCCATTAGATCAGGCATACTGTCTCAGTGGGTGGACCAGCCCCTCACAGTCCTAACTTCCTTTCTCATCTTCTCCTACCTTCTGCTCTTCGACTGGACCTTGGGAGCTCAGTCCATTGCTCTGATATGAATGTGGGTCTCTGTCTCTATCTCCATCCATTGGATGAAATTTCTATGGTGATGATCAAGATATTCATCAATGTGACTATGGGACAAGGCTAGTTCAGGTACCCTCTCCTCTGCTGCCCAAGTACCTAGCTGGGGACATCCCCATGGACACCTGGGATCTCCTCTAGAGCCAAGTCTCTTGCCATCCTAAAATGACTCCCTTAAGGTAGATATCTTATTCCCTTCTCCAATATCCACCTTTCCTCCATCTCCACCCTCCCACTCCCCCAAGCTCTCTCCAGTCCTTCCCTTCTCCCTTCTCGTTCCCCCTCTCCCCTTCCCCAACCCCTTACCTCCATCCCTGTCCCCGCCCCCATGCTTCCAACTTTTGCCTGGCGATCTTGTTTGCTTCCAGTTTCCAGGAGTATCAATATATGTTTTTCTTTGGTTTCACCTTGCTATTTGGCTTCTCTGGGCTTGTGAACTATAAGCTTAGTGTCCTTTGTTTATGGCTAGAGTCTACTAATGAGTGAGTACATACCATAATCGTCTTTTTGGGTTTGGGTTACCTCACTCAGGATAGTGTTTTCTATTTCCATCCATTTGCATCCAAAATTCAGGATGTCATTGTTTTTTACCACTGAGTAGTATTCTAATGTGTGTATATTCCACACTTTCTTGATCCATTCTTCCATTGAGGGGCACCTAGGTTGTTTCCAGGTTCTGGCTATTACAACTAATGCTGCTATGAACATAGTTGCACAAATACTTTTGTAGTATGATTGGGCTTCTCTTGGGTGTATTCCCAAGAGTGGTATTGCTGGACCCTGAGGTAGGTTGATTCCCAATTTCCTGAGAAACTGCCACACTGATTTCCAAAGAGGTTGCACAAGTTTGCATTCCCAATTATGTGTATATTTCTGCTCTTGATTAAGGTATTGTGATTGTGTAGTTCATTTAAAAATGTAATGTATAATTAAGAAACATAGGTTAAAAGATAATCATCTATAATAGTCAAGTTTGTAGTCATGTTAGTTAGATTTTCTAGATGTACAGAAAAGTATTTAGATGGGTAGGGATTCTTCAAATCTTTCAGAGACCTTCAGAATATGGCATTTAAAATGTTTAAGAATTTAGGACTTTTTATGACAATGAGACACAGCTGCTTCTGGCAGCACAAATCTACTTCAAGTGGAAGATGGGCATCGAAGAGGCTCCTCATGGAGTTGGTTAGCCATTTGAGCAAGAAACTGTTCTTGCCTGGACTGTTGCATAAACTGGACATGCAGGACCCACAGAGCAATGACTGCTGAACTTGCCTAAAGTTTAGATGATCCTTCGGGGTTCCTGCTTCATGAAGGAATTTGCCAGATATTCTGCAGGACACAGAAGAAAGTGACTGAAAACTGCTAATATAGGCAAAGCTGTCTTTGAAATTTCCTGCTTCATAGAAAAGTCTGCTGGATACAATGGGCCTGTGGGCTGAAGATGGATGCCCTAACTGTACAGAAGATCTTTGGGTGACTGTCCAGGTAGTGAGATGTCTCCGTCAATTCTAGAGTTTTAAAAGTTGCTTACAATGCACTTCCTGTTTTCTTAGGTAATAGTTTATCCTTCTGGAGTCTTTGATGGAGTTGAAGAATAGATAGATAGTTATAGTTATAGTTTTCCTTAGTTATGATATAAGGTAAAATAAATATAAATATTGTAACTGTAATTCTCGCTTGATACCTGTTTTGTTATATGTAGTTTTGCTATGTTAAAGTTAAAGCCTTACTTTTTGTTTAAACACAAAAGGGGAAATGGTGTAGGAGGTCCTTCTGTCTTCGTGTTGCTTTCATTGGTTAATAAAGAAACTGCTTTGGGCCTGTTGATAAGGCATAACTTAGGTAGGCTGGGAAAATTAAATGGAGATCTGCGAGGAAGAAGGCAGAGTAGGAGAGAGACGCCATGGGTCTGCCAGAGACAGATGCTGGGAATTTTACCGGGTAAGCCACTGCCACGTGGCAATACACAGATTAATAGAAATGGGTTAAATTAAGATGTAAGAATTAGCCAATAAGAAACTAGAACTAATGGGCCAAGCAGTGATTTAATTAATACAGTGTCTGTGTGGTTATTTTGGGGCTAAGTTAGCTGGGTGACCAGGACTAACAAGTGGGCCCCTCCTCCCACACCTCTGAAACTGTAAGCCACCACATTGAATGTCTTCTTTGTCAGAGTTGCCATGGTCATGGTGTCTCTTCACAGCAGCAGAAATCCTAACTAAGACAGCACTCCTTCAAAGGCTTAGGAGGGTAGAAGAAATGTCAGTGTCAGAGGATGGGGAAGTGTACTGTATTCAGAACATGAGTCCCAACAGCTGTGGTTACCCATACAAAACCTGAACACAACTGGACAAGTCAACCTTTCATCGTGGAGAGTTGAAAGGTTCATGAGGACCCCACCTCTTTCCTGGTGACTTCTGACTGTTAATGGTGGCTGTGGCGGGGGGAAGCTGCAATTTCTTCACCAGTGTAGCCACTGACAAGTTGTCCACACTCCATTACATACCCTCCCACAATGCTCATAGGAGCAATTCTACTTAAACTCAGTCCCTCTCCTTTTCTCCCCCCACCACATACAAATAAAAAGAGCTGAGAGTAGGAGGGAAGCCCATTAGAAAGAGGGGTTTCAGTAAAATGAAGAAGGGGATGAAAAAGGATAGTGAGATGTAGAAAAAGATGACTAAAATTCAGTATATAGAAGTAGGAAACTATGACTAAAAATTCATAAATAAACAAGTAGAGCAAGAGCCTCACAAAAACAGAAATTCACACACACACATACACACACACATACACACACACATACACACACATACACACACACATACACACACACATACACACACACATACACACACATACACACACACATATACATACACACATACACACACATATACACACACACATACACACACACACACACCCTGGAAGTGTTGTCATAGAAACACACAAGGTGATTTCCTGACCCATGTATTTGCCACACTTTCAAAGTGAGCATTTCTCTTTGCCATTCACATAGTAGACAGTTGGATGGAGTGGACTATTGGGAGACCTAGCACTTTGGTGCTGGTTGATTGTACAAAATAGTTTGCACTTAGTGGTTTCCTTATAGCTATTTAGCATGTGAGTACACGAGAGCAATGATTCTTCTCGTTATGTAGATATATTGGAAAGGAACCCCCTGTGTGCTTCCCACTCCAAATTCTCACACTGGTCCAAGGCTGCCACAGTTGAGACGGAACTGCTGCATGCTTTTTCTTTACTCCTCAACCTCTGTCTACATTCTTTGATGGAGCTGGGTGGGAAGAAAGAGGCATTTCATGAGCTTGGCTAATGAGGGTCATCACCCGTAGAAAGAAACCTTAGGACTACATGAAAGGAGACACCGTGCCTCTAAGTTCCCAAGTCCCTGAACTCTACATGTAGAATCTCTCACAGCAGATGGGAGGGGTCAGATGGTGTTTGTGTTTGAGACACCTCCTCTGTCTGATGCTAGAAGTACCCTGATGCCCAGTGGAAAGACTATCACCAGCAAAGTCCTTTGGTTTTATCCCATGCTCTCTGTGCCCTGTGGACTGTAGATGTTGGAAAGCTATTTGGTGCAAGCTGTGTAACTAGCTATGATGAAAGATGAAAGGCATTTCAAAGAGTCACTACCCTAAGCCATTTATTCTCTCAAGTATTAGAGTTTCCAGGAGCTGATGACTCTTATTCTCAGATTTAGACATCCAAAATGTGTCTTACAGACACAGTCATAGTTGCCAACTATGGACTGCTTTTGGATATTTAAGCTATTTTTAAGCAGACAAGCTATATTGGAATGGTTTTATTAAAAAGCTATTTTCCTAAATGCCTCTGGAAAAAAAACTTTTTAAAATGCCTTTGTAGCCACAATCAGGATGTTCAAACTGTGCATAATTTGGTCATCACCATTCTTGTCTTGGATCAGAGGGAGCCAAGTGTAATTGCTAACAAGATGGAAAACCCTTCACTCACCTCGAGACAGCTCTCAGATGCTCTCACTGGTATTATAGGAAATGACCCAATGCAGGGAGACCCAGGAGTCTTCAGGGCTTCCTTCCTAGGCTTCAGTCTCAATGGCTAACTGCAGACTTCAGGGAAACACTCCACTACTGCCAATGCTCTTGAAATTCTTTGGGGACAGATCCCTGGGCATTTCATGTATTTAATAATTAATGTCTCCTCTAATTTCCCATGATGTATTTTCATCACTACAAATAAATATCTCCTTCAAATTCAGGCTTCGAAGGGACCTATTGGCTTTTTAAAAATATGGCCACTAAGGCTTGAGGAGTGGCACCGTGGTAGAATACATTTTCAGCAGCATGAAGTCCTGGATTTAATCCTACACCCAAAACTAACCAAACAAGGTACTACTATATTACATAATTTAATACACCAAGACCAAATGCTCAAATAAACTTCACTTTTAATAATGCATTTTTAATATCTGGAAAATCTTTCATATGAAGCTCTTTGATACACAGGTTCAAGTCATGATGAGGATACATAATATTAGACGATCAAAAGAAATTTACAACTTTTAACCCAGGGTGGGTGTGTCTCCAGCTGATGTGGGATGTCCTTCTGCATATGTGTTGCTTTTATTAGTTGATGAATAAAGCTGTTTTGACCAATGGCTTAGCAGAGTAAAGCTAGGTGGGAAGTCCAAAGATAGAGAGAGAGAGTAAGCAGGGTAGAGACATCATGTAGTCACCAAAGGAGAAAAGATGCCAGAACAATACAGGTAAGCCACAGCCTCGTGGTGACACACAGATTAATAGAAATGGGTTAATTTAAGATGTAAAAGCTAGACAGGAATACACCTAAGCCACTGGCCAAACAGTGTTGTAATTAATATAGTTTCTATATGATTATTCAGGTCTGGGAATCCGGGAAATGAAAGTACAGTCTCCATTTACATAACTAGCATCTTCTCTTAATAATAGTACTGCATGTATATAAATTTGTTTTAGAATTTTAGCAGGCTCAATTTTTATGTGACTATATTATTTGTTGTAGAAATCATTATCACGGTGCTGAATAACTCAAGTATAGAGTAAAAACAAAAAAAAAAGTTAACCTCAAAATTTAAATCAGGTCACCAATTCAATGGTGCTGGTTACTGGATCCCAGGATAGAATGTTTTACAGTTCTAGGGTCAAACCTAGGGTCTCATGATGGCTAAATGAGCATTGTACTGCTGAGCTGTACTCCCAGCCCTGGTCTTTGAGTCTGAGCAATGATTAACTCATAATATCATTGAGCAACTTAGGGAGAGTCTTCTAATTAAGGGGCCCCTCATCTCATCCATGTTTCTGGAGCAATATAGCTTGAAGGACAACCTCAAACAAAAGCTGATTAGAAAATGGAACCGCTTGAGACTCTTGATTGTTTTAAAAGCACTCTTTATACCATACAGGAGTCAGAAAAGTCCAAAGATTATCATTAGTCCTTACACCAAAGGAAAGGAAATGCTGTTACCGCCTGTAAAAGCTGTCAACAGTTGGAAGATAACTATAGCACTAACATATCTTCTCTCTGGGCTTCTTGGAGCACATGGGCATCATTTACAGCTTCCTAAACTAAATATAGCCCAAGACAAACTTGTGAAGAAAGGGAAGCATCCTTCTCTCTTAGCATTTTTCCCTAACTCTAATAACCAGCTGCCTAGGTTCCTAGCCAAGCTTCATTTAGGGAGCAGGGATGGTTCAAATATTCCTGACTTGTTAGCGGCACTTCAAGAGTTGGGTGGCCTTATACTGTAGAAGAAACCTTTCGGAAGAGTCTGCTGTCCTCGAGAAGAGCTCAAATCTCATTCTGATGCCAGGGTCAGGGCATTAACCTTCAACCTTTACAGACTAGACTGTAAAGCACCTGAGCCATGCAGCCACACACGCCATCTTCCCAAACTTTAATCAGTGTCAAAAGGAGGGACCAAAGGACATTCAATGCCATGTTTCTCCTGTTTCCCCCAGGCTGCTGACTTGAAAGCTTGCCTTTGGAGCACAGAGGGCGACTTTGAAAACCCACCTCTTACAGTGCTACAGTGAAGGCAGTGTGGTGCAGTGGGTAGGGGGCAACTCATGGAGTTAGATGGAATAGGTTGGAATTCCAGCTCCAACACATGTAAATGTTAGCATCTCATACCATGGTTTCTCTACCTGACAAATACATGGACTTGGGGAGGCTAACTGGAGGAGGCTATAGGAAACAAATGGTTTAGTACACATCAGACACTTGAGAATGCTAAGAAGTCAGGTATGCTGGTAGGTATCTGTATTTCCAGGACTGGGCTGCTGAGACAGGAGGATCAAAACTTCGAGACTTGCCTGGGAAACATAATAAGACTCTGACCCCAAAGTCAATAGAGCACCTAGGAAGGTAGCTCACTGGCAGAACACCTCTTTAGCATGTGCTGGACCCTAGGTCCAATCCCCAGCACTGCAGACATTATTAATGGTGATGGTAATAACGAGATTGTAGGTGCCCGCCAACACCGACTGCTAGCGTGAGGAGTTGCAAGGGACTCTCACCTCCACATTCACATGTTTATCTCCATAAAACATGTGAGCTGAAAATAAGCATTCCATCTCTGATGAGCATGCCAGATGAGAGATGTGAGAGACCCTGTTAAAATAATTGCAATTCTTTAAATTGCACTGAAAAAATTCAAGAATCTTGCCGGCTAGACACTTGAGTTCTCCTCTGGGAGTTGGGGCTGGGTGGGTACAGAGAAGTTCAAATGACAGCAAACAGCAGGTGGGATTCATTTCCAGGAACTAAAAGGATGAATGTTCTCCCCACCTAAACCCCACCAAGTCACTCATGTCTGAGTGAACTGTCCTGGAATGGAGGACCTTGCCTACAGCAGACAGGTGTGCCTGGATGAGGCGACAGGATGGCAAACTTCCCCCTGCATCTTCATGCTCTATGTCAATATTTCAAAGGGAATCTTTTGTATTTATATTTGAGCACCACAGGAGTATGTAAGACCTTTCACTAAAAATGTTTATGATTTTATTACATTTGTTTATTTTGTGTGTGTAAACGGAGACTGCTTGATCATTTCCCAGTTGCTCAGATCCAAATAATCACACAGAAACTATATTAATTACTATACTGTTTGGCCAATGACTCAGGCATATTTCTAGCTAGCTCTTACTTACATCATGAATTAACCCATTTCTATTAATCTGTGTATTGCCACAAGGCTGTGGCTTACTGGTAAAGGTTCTGAATGTCTTTCTCCTTCAGCAATTACATGGTGTCTCTTTGACTCTGCCTACTTTCTCTCTATATCTCTCTTCGTATTTCCCACCTGGCTTTGTTATGCTAAGCCATTGCCCGAAACAAGTTTATTCATTAACCTATGGTAATAAAACATATTCACAGCATATAGAGGGGAATTCAACATCGTGTGTGTGTGTGTGTGTGTGTGTGTGTGTGTGTGTGCATGTGCGGGTGCATGCTCGCACCAGCATGGAGGTCAGAGGACAACTTGTGGGAGTAGGCTTGCTCCTTCTACTATAAGGATCCTGGGGACTGAAAGCTCACAGTGACAGTGTGGCAACATTGTGTCCTCGTGTGTACGAGCAGAAGCTGAATGTAACCCAGGGCACTGGACCCTGAGGATGTGCAACAAAAACGCACCTTAATAACTAGGCAGGCCTGTGTAAATATAAACTGTCAAAGGGGATGGAGCTGTAAATAAAAGCAATAAATAAATCATTTATGAACACGCTCATGATTTGGGAATGCTCATTAATTCTTAGAATAGTGTAGTAGACTAACCATTCATCCAAGAAATGGAAGAAAAACGTTTCGCAGGTTCCCTTTTTAGTAAATATGTTTAATGATTCTTTATGACCTTGTGGCATATATCATAGCAAACTGAGTTAATTCACAACTTCTTGAGATGGCATAATACAATTCCTAATAAAATTCATACAGTATGCTACCATAACACATAGATTTAGGACCTTATGTGAGGTCACAACATACCTTTTTTTCTATTCTCAATTTCATTATCATTTAACAACTTGAGCATCCATGAATTCTAACACCATTGTTAGTCGATACTTCCAGCAGCGAATGGATTTTGTGGTCCACCCATTTGACCTCTCTGAACAATGAAAGGAGAGCGGCAACTTGAATAAAGTTTTCCAGGCTGGGGAGATGGCTCAGTGGTTAAGAGCACTTACTGCTCTTGCAGAGGACCCAGGTTCCCAGCATCCCCATGGTGGCTCACAACTGTCTGCAACTCCAGCCCCAGAGAATCTGATGCCTCTTTTGATTTCTGCGGGGCACTACATGCTCATGGTGCACACACACACACAAACAGAAGCTCTCTCTCTCTTCTCTCTCTCTCTCTCTCTCTCTCTATATATATATATATATAATTATGTATATTATATACTATATTACATTTTTATTATATAGTATTAGTATTACATTATATTATAATAATCATATATATTATTATTGTATATCTATAAAACACATTATATATTAATATTAAGGATATAACTTTATGTGGGACTTTTAAATTCTACAGTTCTGCTATGTAGCACAGTATTGTTTTCGAGACCTTTTCAAGAGGAAAGGGGAGTAAGGAATCATCAGGGTATGGAGAGCAATGCCGCTTCACATCTGACTGCTCCCCCTCCGCTGCAGAGACTTGTCATGCATCTGTCTTCTGCACTCCAGAGAGAAGGGCTGGTCTAGGGAGGTCTTTAGTGTTTGGGATGCCCCCATGGACCTTGAGGACTGATGCTCGCTGGGGGTTAGGAGTAGAGTGGAGGGATTGGGCGACCAAAAACACCCTAAGGGGCCCTTGCTGGGAAGGAGGCTGCACTGAGGGAGTCTGGTGAGTGCAATGGGCCCTCTGCCTTGGCCCATTTCCCCAGCTCCCTCTTCAGACAACCAGGATCCCAGGGCAGGTGGTGCCCAGTTGATTTTCTGGGTATCCGCTTTTACCCACACGCTGAGTTTCCGAGCACACATTCTTCCTAGAGGGTGATTTGATAACTAAATGAAAAGTAAAGCAACATATATTTAAATTGTAGCTAAGTCCATATTCAGATAACAGTATTTACTTTTAATTCAAACACGACACAGTCTGCCGACTTGAAGGAAACAGGTGGGTAGCCAGCTCCCTCTTTCTAGCCGCAGATCTGTGGAGAGGAAGATGGCACTCTATTTGAAACTGCACTGTGTGTGTGCCTGAGTGCGCGCAAAGGGCATGAGGGAAAGCCTGGCGAGGTTACTGAGCACAGGGGCATTTCCTCCGGGCGGCACTAGTGAGGACTTTGGCACTTTTATCTTTCCCCCTTTTCACAGTTAACAGGTCCACAAACAGTGTCATTCATTGTGATGATAAGGTGAAGGCTGTGCAGCTCAGCTCCAGCCTGTCCTTGGATGCTAAAACTGACAATCTAGCACCTCGATTACTTCTTATCTCTGAGCCATTGGCCTTGCCAGGCACTCAAGATAAAAGTCTCTCACTCGTTCAGCCGGGAGAGAGAGAGAGCAGAAAGAGCACCTGCATTAGTGTGTGACGAGCGAACCGAGTCACATGCTTGTCAGAGGCAAAAGAAAAAAACAATAAAAACAACAAAAATCCCAACCCATTGGGTCTGGGACATACTAACCACAAAATAGGCAGTAGTAGGCATTCTGGGAAACAGGACTTTTGGTTCCTGGGGGTGGGGAGGAGGCGATTATAAATGAGAAACTGGTGTGACTTCGGCATTTTCCACCGGAAAGTCAATTTTCACTTTCCACTACCCGGTGACACCATGACTCTCAGAAGGAAGAAGAAACCAACACCTCATCTCATTCTAATAGAAATGTTGAGTGACTCTCAGTCAAAACGAATGGGGCTACCTCATACTCCAGCCGTACAGATTAGACAGCACCCAAAACAACTCAACCAGCCACAGGTGCCACATGTGTACCTGAAGGAACTTTAACCGGAGAGGATCAGCAATCCACTAAGCCTCTCTCAGGAGTTTCAGTTATTAATTTGGGGAAATCAACAGAATTCTTAGTTCATTTTTGCACCACTATAACAGAATCCCCAAGACTTGGTAATTTATGAAGAACAAGGATGTATTTCTTACAGCTGTTGAGGGTGCAAAGTCCAAGCTTAAGGCACCCACACCCAGGGAGGACTTCCTGTTGTAACATCCCCTAGTAAAGGCAGAGTGGGAAGAGCAAAGGCATGGGAGAGGAGGCCAAACTCAACTTCACCGCAGTCCACTGTCAGAGTAGGAGACACGCCCCCACTGGGACAGCAGCACTGACCACCGCCACCCCAGAAAAGCAGAGACAAGCTTCTGTGACATAATTGCTCTTGAGGGTTCCCTCCCATTCTTGTCACATTAGGGACAAATGTTCTCAGCACTGACATTGGCAAACATGTCCGAAAAGCACGGTGCTTTTCTTCACCTATTTCCCAGGGACTTCGCTTTCGGTTTTATTTACTACGGAACACAAAGGAACCCATAGAGAGCCGTGGGGACCCTCAAATCACTTTTTGGCTCCCGTTGTCACCCTAGATAGATACCTATCCAGTTAAAAATTTCTCTGTGGCCTTTGCTTGATGAAGGCCTTGGGGAGTCTGTAAAAAGAAATGCCTTGCTATGCCTGTCTATATAGAACAGCCTCCCTATGAGACTATATGATCAAAGGATATACTGAGATAGGCAACACCCCAGATCCTTTCCAGGCCATGTCTTCCACCCTCAGTTGTCATGTGACCTTCAGTGCAAGAGTAAACCCTACCCATAAAGCATTCTTCACTGCTGCTGCTGCTGCTGGGTCCCCAGCGACCACGCTAAGCCACAGCGGGATCTTACATAGGCTTTCCCTAGAGATTCAGAATCCCCATTCCCACTGGGAGAACGTGTCCGTGCATTTTGCGTCCTGCAGATGTGACCCCAATGCAATGTTGTTGACTTAGAGGGTACCTTGAAGGCTCTGGCTCCATGACTGGATGAATGCCATTCTGGCCGCAGCAGGTTCCCAACAAAAAGAGAAACACTAGCTCTCCATCATCTTCTCTTCCTCTCTCCCTCCCCTTCTTTTTCTCCTATGTCTTCTGCCATGGGATGGTACAACAGGTAGCCCCTCCCTAGGTGAGGACCCTGAATCTTGGACTTGCCAACCTTACCTGTCAAACATTTCCCAGCATCAGGTGTTCTCTTAGAGGAGCATAAAACAACTAAGAGCCTCCTTCGCATTTTGACAATTGTTTATTTTTTTTCTAATCTAATTTGATAACATTGCTTTGTGGTTACCCTTAAAGTATATTTCCCTCCCAATCCATTATCACAAACATGAGTGAGTTTCTTCTGGTTTTGCTCATATTTATTTGGGTAACTCAAAGCTTAATTTAACTGTGTAATTATAAATACAAACCAGTCTGGACCCTGCTGAGGATCAGCTAGCCACTAACTGTCAGGGGCACACAGGCAAAAGAGTATAATAAGGAGGGGCTGGTGTCCTTCATCAGAGGCCTAGGCCACAGCCAGTAGGTATTACAGAGAGGACGGAGGGCAACAGGGACTTATCCAAGGAGCTGATAGAGGGACGCCTGATTAAAAAAAAAAGAAAAAAAAAAGCTTTGATTGTATTCCTAGGTAGCTGATTAAGAGAAACCCAGTAAATGCAGTGGGAGAACATGGTGGGGGTGGGGGACTCCAGCAGAGCTAATGGAAAACTGTTTAGGTCAGATGCCTAAGCAGATGTGCAAACGGACGAGGCTGAGGAGGGACAGAGTGATCGGGACAACAATGAAGTGTCAGGTCGAAAGAGCTTTGCAGTGAACTGGGAGAGTTTGTGGGTCGGGGGATGATAGTCAACTAAAGAGACCATCAGAGACCAAACACAAAGAGAAACTGTAAACATGACTTGAAGAATTTCAAACTTTACTTTCAAGACAATGGAACCCAAGAAAGAAATCAGGCCGTGGAATCGTAGGCGTAGGCCCTGATTTGAGTTGTCTTTGCATTGTGAGGAAAGAATTAGAGTGCCAGATAGGAAGGGGTGTGGTCCCCATCTAAGCCAGAACCCATGAGGACTGAGTTTCATGATGTCTGAGGAGATGGGCACAAGGTATTTCTTGGTTGGCTTCAGAAAGTGCTGCTTGGTTACGGAGGTGGGGCGTAGGATGAAGGGTGGCTATTTAGGACCCGGATGAAGGGAAGCACCTTTGTTGGAGACAGTGGACACAGGAAGAAAATGAGTGGCGTTCAGAGTTGCTGAAGCGCTACTCTAGACACGTCACATCTGAATACCCAATGTGAGGTGAACTGTAGGTGGCTGGTAAAAGTGTGCGTGCGTGTGTGCGTGTGTGTGTGTTTGTGTGTGTTATTTAGGAGGAAGTTCTGGACTGGCAACCAGGGTGAAATATAAATAAAAGCACAGAAGTGCAAATTTAATTCATGAAGAAAGTGAAATTGAGTGTACACAGGAAAAGGAAGCCCTACATTGCCAAATGGCAACAGACTTCTGATTGTCCCTGACAGCGCAGGAGCAAGCCAAGGCACTCACATCACATAATAGGCATGTGGGATCTCGCTTGGTTTGAGAAATTTCAGTGTAGCAAACCTGGTTTTTCTTATGTAAGTTACTCAAGCAACACTAGCTAGGAAAAAAATCTTTAGCCCAACTGCAGTGAACACAATTCTGAACAGAGACCCTATAATTATAACTATTGTTTGTCTGTCATTCTAAAACGTGACACAGTTACAGACAGGTGGAAAGAAGGGGGGACATCTTACTTAAACTAGGGTGTGTCAACTTCAGTCTTCCATTTCCCCAGGTATGGCAATGCTCACACCAGGTGACTGGCTACAGTGAAAGTCAACGGGCATGGGGTTAAAGTCTCAATTCCACCAGCTATTCCTCTCCACATCAACTATCATGTGAAACAGTGTCAGCCACAGACATGCGCGGGCAGAGACCATGCAACACTCAGCATATAGAAACTGACCCTTAAAATTATTTCGAGCCACCCCACAACCTATGAGGTATCTCTTTAGGGCCTGTCACTTTCCCCAAGGAGGGGCTAGCAGAGCATCTCTGTGGTCTCCATCACTCCAACACTTTGCTGCCCAGGTTACCTGTAGGAGTGTCCAGACAAACTTCACTCAGAAGTCTTGTAGTTTGATCCTATCTCCTCCCTCAATATACTCCACAGACGGGCAAGTATTTTTAATTCTGATAGCCTTTTCATTCAAGATATATCATTACCCAAAAGCCAGGTAGACCAAGGTATGTGTATTTTTTTTTTCTTTCAAGGTCTTAGTGTATATTACTGCTCTTAGCTATTGGAAACCCGATCGCCAACTCGGTTTACTATAAGGTCATTTCCACCCAGTTCCATCCACTGCTAACTAAACGACCAGATTCAAAATCATATTGTGTCTTGTCTGTCTGTGTATACATACATACATACATTTGAGACAGGGTCTCAATGTGTTGTCCAGGCTGGCCTGGGACTCACAAATCCTTCTGCCTCTGTCTTCCAGGACTGGGCTGCCCGGTTGTGTGTGTGTGTGTGTATGTATGTATGTATGTATGTATGTATGTATGTATGTATGTATGTATGTATGTATCCGATTTGTGGGCATAAAAAGATTCCACTGACATTAATACTAAAACTGTTTTTTCATCAAAGCCTCTGTTTCATCCGCTTGGAACTCAAAAGCTCCCTCACACCAAAACTACTTTGACTGTACTCCCTAAAGTTTCCCCAAGTTAACTCCACCTCTGAACAGCAGCGGGCTCAGTCCTCCGCTGGCTCGTTTTTGCCCTTCCATTCCATCTGATCTATGGTTCCCAGGACATAACTGAGACTTCTGGCTGCAGACGCTGGAAAATGTAACTCGGAATTTCCTACAATCTCAGCTCTACTTTCTCCTGGAAGCCGGCCCCGGGGGTTGGAGCCTTGTTATTGTCACGTGGCCGCAGTTCCAGGTGGGCCAATGGGCGAGCGCCCGCCCGCCTCCGCGCCCCGCCTCCCCGCTCGGCCGCGCCGGGACTTCGCGCCCCGCCGCCCGCCGCTGGCGGAAAAGTTTCTCTGCAGGCGGTCGGGCTCTCGGTCGCCGCTCGGGCTGCTCGCACCGCGACTGGCCGTCCTTCGCCGCTGGCTCTCCGGCTGCGCGCGGGCATGCGAGGCCTTGGGTGCCGACCCTGAACGGCGAGGAGCACGAGGCGGCGATCGGGGTGTCCAGCCTGGTCAGGGAGTCGGTGCTCGTCGGGGGAGAAGGGGGGGAGGAGTTGGCACGAGGCTACGGAGCTCCGGGCCGACAGGAGGCGGCGGGGTGCGCGGCGATGGGTGCTCCCAGGCTCGGAGCGGCCGCGGCGGCGCTGGGACTGCTGCTGTGCGCCGGGCTGGGACGCGCGGGCCCTGCGAGGAGCGGAGGCCACGGGGAGCCGGGGCAGCCCTCGGACGATGCTGCTGGGCGTCCGTGCCCAGCCGTCTGCCACTGCCTCGGGGACCTGCTAGATTGCAGCCGCCGGCGGCTGGTTCGCCTTCCTGATCCTCTCCCCGCCTGGGTCGCCCGGCTGTGAGTATCAGTATCATTCCCGGGGGTTGGAGGGGACGGTCCGGCCGAAGGATGCAGGACGAGTGGAGTCTATCAAGGCCTGGAATCAGGGTGCAGTGTGCACTGTGTGCGTCCAGGCCGCAAGTGGAGCCCCGTGGGGATCTTAAGTCTCCCTCTGCGTCCGCGCAGGTGGGTGCTCGGCTCGCCACTCCAGGGCCAGTGTACCGAACGCCCGCGACCGCAGGAGCCAGTCTGCGAGACCCCCGGATTTTACATGTTTTCTTCTGAGTTTATTTTGTGGGAAACTGGCCCAACCTTAGCTTCTCAGTGGTTTAGAGTCCCTGCCTGTCCCCAGTTGCTGTATATGTATGCGCCTTTCTCGTAGAACCCCGCTCCTCAAGCTCTTGTGGTGCACAGACGTTTCTTCCCT
This sequence comes from Ondatra zibethicus, assembly GCA_004026605.1. Classification (NCBI taxonomy): domain Eukaryota; kingdom Metazoa; phylum Chordata; class Mammalia; order Rodentia; family Cricetidae; genus Ondatra; species Ondatra zibethicus. The sequence continues at coordinate 50,389 of PVIU01009294.1, forward strand.
CTCCTGTGCGTAATTTCACACTAGCAGACCATCGGCCTCCCTCCCGGGCCACTTTGTAAAATGTGTTGGTTCCGGTGTGAAGTTGGGTGCGAAGTCTGATCTGTCGATAAGCAAAGGGAGGAAGCAGGTTTTCAGAACCGACACCTCCTTCTGCGGCAGCGCTAAGCCAGCGCCTAGTGCTGTTTGACGAATTTTAAGCTGAGAGAAGTCACTGCCAACTGTTTGGAAGAACACGGAAGAAAATATTATTTACTTGAAAATGCGAGTTCTTACAAATATCAGCTCTTTTTTTTCCCCCTAACCTCTAATTTTCTTAAAATTGAAGGGGGGTGTTTAAGCCATAAGCAAAAAAAAAAAAAGTTGTATGTTATATTTTTTAATATTTTACATTTTAATAGTTAAAATAATTGTTCTGCTTTTTAAAAAAATCAAATTGCACTTCATATTTAAGATTCTTAAATGTAGGCCTGGTGGAAATTCTCAGTCCTTTAACAATCGTAGTAGGTCTTGACAATAGTGGCAGCAGCTTTGGTCTGGCAGCTTAAGAAATCATGTTTTTGAAGCAGTGTGCCAGCCCAAATCCTTTCATCAGTTATAAAGTGTTGACCATCAAACAAAATGCCTGGTTTAAAAAGCAGTTTAATAAGGAAATAGAATTAACGAGAATTGGATTGATATTTAATGGCTGATTATGGAATGTCTGATGTAGCAGCTTTTATTACTCGTGAAAGGGGAGATAAAGGCTTGAGCCTAAAGCAGGAAGACTTTCAATTAGTTGTGGCTAATTCCATTCAATTGCCTCTTGGGGGTGGGATGGGGGGAGGTCGCGCCGCTGCGTTCATGCAAGCAGAATGGCTCCATTGACGACATATGGAATTGAACATGTGAGCGCCTTGGGGTAAACACCTATGGATAATAGAGGAATGAGAGAGAAAACTAAAACGGGGCTCCCCTGGACTGCCTTTAGACACGCTTACTAAGTCTAACTTTATCCGGTAGTTTCTCAATGACAGGTGGCCCATTAAATGCTGTCAGTACACAGTATTGTGTTTTGGAACTCAGATGCACTTCAGAACACCGTGGGGACCTGGATTGAAAGTTGAGTTGAATCGAAAAGGGGGATTCAATACCTATTTAAACGTTCTTAAAGGGAGCTGACCTAATTAGGATTTTGTTTTGCAGATAATTTGGTGGCACACTAAAAACAAATTACAGTTTATTTGGTTAGCACAGTCTTTAATTACATTTCCGCCAGTAGTAAATTGTCTCAATGCAAGTCCACATTCCTTAAATGTACGTGAAAATACACTCCACTTGTATAAATAAGCACTTAGTTTCTTGTCAGGGGCCCTGCTGTGATCGCTCATCGAACAGCCTTCCCATTCTTGTACTTGTGTGACTTCTGACCATCTTTGTAGGTGTCACCAAGCCATGTGGTCTTAAGTTCTTTATTGCCAGTGTTTCTTTTGTTTGTGTTCAAAGCCCTAGAGGTCTGTTCTTCACCTCAAAGAAGCTCAAAAAGCAACATGCAATTGAGTTCTCCCCCCTGTTATTTGGTGTATTGCAATAGGCGGTGTAAGCTGCTGCTAGTTAAATCTTATTTAATTACAAAAGCTCTTAAGGAGAAGGCTTCCAAGTCCGGGGCATGAGGAGAGAATGTGTATTGTTAGCACAGCTCTCCTTTCCTCGGGTAATTCAAAGAGCAGAAGTTTGTCTTTGGAACAGTTTATGAGAAAGTTGAGGAAAGTTTATGCTGCGTGCTCTTTGTTTCCTTTGTTGAGTTTGCAACTTATGAACATCTGTGCTGTGTGTGCGCCCGTGTGTTTCTCACTTTATCCAGTTGTCATTTATTGACACAGGAGTGCCTTGTGCGTGTGGAAGGCTGCAGAGTTGGAGCTAAACAATAACAACACTGTACTCACTTCTGCTTTTAGAACAAACCTGCAGTTCTTTAATGAAAGTGGCTCTTAAAAACGTAACTGCTTGGAGCCTCGCTCAAAAATCTTTGTGCTTCCAGAGCTCTGAACCCAAAGAGGAGAGCTTGTTCAAATGCATTAGTTAGCCAAAGGGGGAAAATTGTTTGATTGCCAACTGGAACCTCAAGTGTTATTAGATTCTAGCTGGAATGTCAGATGATGTATCTTATCACGTGGAAATGTTTGAGCTCTTAACAGGGCAGAGGCGAAAGTCCGAAAGGTAGTTTGTGCTGGCGTGACTTCTTTGGTGTTGGCCTGTTTCGAATCTTCTGGACCTGACTCCAGCTGGGGGTGGGGAAGGAGTCCTAGTCCTTATGGTTCCCACAGCTGTTCTTCTACATTTTCCAGACCAAACCTCGAGCATAGCAGGCTGATTTATGAGTCGCTTTGGACCAGTGTTTTAAAACAGCTACAGCCTGCCTTTGTGTTTTTCGGCTATCCATATTTCTGCTGAGTTAGCAGCTTGGGCAGACCTCTGTGGGGCTAAGAAGCTCCAGCCCCTCTGTCTTTGCATTTTCAAATTTGAGTTGGAAGACAGATTTCCAAAAGCAATATGATAGCTGGAACTGAATGTTGTAAAATTAATAATTTTCACATATGCTTGCTCACTTGCTAAAACGAAGAGCGACTGCCATACACAGGGCTTGACTTTGCCCAGTGGCTTTCTGGGTAAACAGTTAATGCCTAGCCACCCATACATTGGCCTCATCACAGCAAATCTTGTAAAAAGTCAAGTTCGCCAGGGACAGTGTTCTTTCATGGAACTTCACACAACAATGACTCTGCCCTGCTATTGAATAGGTTCTGTCCTGGGTTCAAGAAAACACTGACATTTTATGTCCGGAATCTCTCAGTGTTCCATCCATAAAAATAATACAGGGAATATGTAGGAAATGTGGCATGTAGGAAAGAGAAAGCAATTACTTCTGAAATGTGTATTACTTTAAAATCTAAATCTAGGTAAATTAAAAGTTCCATGGCTTTAAGTATTTAGCCATGAAAGTCACTTAAGAATTTCTTTTCTTTTCTTCTTCCCACATTTACTGTAGTTTTAATAGTACACAGAGCTCAGGATGGAAGCATTTGCAGAAACTGAAATAGGTTTGGCTGCTGGCAGACATGAAGCCAGTGTCCCCAGAAAGGGCACTAGGCTGCAGGCTGTTTCCCGGTTTGAAGATCTTTTATTGGGAGCTGGGGTCTCACCCTATTACTGGAGGAAAACCTTCAGCACTCAAATCTCATACCTCCCAGGATCCCCTGTGAAATAATCCTTACAATGAGCTTTTCTTTTTTTTTAATTTAAAAGAAACCAACTGTCGGCAATGTAAATACCAGATTGCTCCCCCCCACCCCCATGCCTTCAAACACAGGAAACAATGGTGGGGTGGAGGCAGGCTCAGCATTCTTGAGTTAAGTAGGTCCAAATGACTGTCTGTGGAGCAAGGCTAACGTCCCAGGTGGAAGACTCTTTTCTTGGTCATGTTTTAAACCATGTGGGCAGTCTGTGACTGTCTGGGGGTGCTAAAGGCACACAGGTTTTGTTTGGCAGCTAACGTGAGTTGTTGGGCTCACGGCTTCCTTGATGAACTCCAGATGGACTTGGGCTGGCTGGGCTGTGAGGGGAAAGTGTCTGGCTGCAGCCAGCGTGGTGAGTGTGCACAGCAGTGGCTGTAATTGCAGGATTTTTATAGTTTAAAATGGAGCCAGATTCCCCCCCCCCTTCATGTTATAACTCCTCCAGAACAAATCTACTCATGTCTCTTACTGTCTGGTAGGTCTCTAGGCAAACAGACCTTGAATAAAATCTTTGCAAGTTCCTTTTTATTTTGTTTTAAGGCGAAACACAAAAATCAGGGCTTGCTCTCCAAATGAAAAGCGTGGAAAATGACAGGATCCTTAATTTCCAGTTGTCGCCTAAGCAAGCAGCAACATCCTTTCTCTGAGTGTGTGATTTCTGTGCTTCTGTTGTCTGTGGGAGGACATTTTGAGGTAGGTAGCGTGGTTCATGCTTTTCAGCAGCTAACTTTAGTTATCCAAAACTCTGGTTATTTAAACGCCTTCATTTTAAACACTGAGGAATTAACTTAGGATCAGCCAGCCTCTTCCAGAGGGGAGCTTCCAACCACATTGCACGTGAACCTCATTACCAGTGATTGTTCCCCCCATTTCATCTTCATTGTATTGCTTTGGAGGAATGTAGATTGGATGTTGAAACATTTGTTGGATTTTGTTACTCAGGCCCCCCTGAATCTTGATGCTGGGTAAACTTCCTAACCCAGAGGACTGTATGGTTAGGAGTTAGTTACTTTTGGAATTTTCATGCCTATGGGAATTGTCACTAAATTTGACTGGGCCTTTGAAGGAGAAGCAAGTTTCTTTAAGCGACTAAAACGCGGTACCACTTGCCCTGCATTATTAGATGGTTGCTGTGGTTTAAACTGTGCACTACAGGATCGGATATTGGAATTCAAAGAGTTCTTAAATGTATCCTTTTGAGCATGTACATTCAGGGCATGTGTACTTGCACACACATGAACATACCCTGTACTAGTAATCTAGTCCCTTAACGCAGAGAAACAACTAAATAACTAACTCCCCATGGGCGTCAACCTCTGTTCCTTTGGCTGCAGTAAGGACATGGTACTTAATATTTTGATAGTAAAAATGTTTCTTTGGAGTCCTTGTTTCAGTAACCTGCCTAATTAGCCACTTTTCATAGTCTATGATGTCATTGTATCAAGTAGAGGGTGGGGAGATAGATGAGAGGGTGAAGCAAGCTAAGGTTCATGAAAGGTCTGTTCACCATGTGCCAAAAAACAGCTCTTAAAATGCTTGTGGGCTTCAAGTATTTGAATCTGCCAGCCTCTTAAACAAAATTTGTCCTCAGAGTTTGCCATTTAATTCGTGGACATAGTGGTCCAATTATTCCTCTTCTTGTCACTGGTGTGGAGAGAGAGAGAGAGAATTCAAAACCCTGCTCTGCCAGTAGGTCATTAAGTGATATTAGTAATTTTTTAAGAAATTGCTTCTAATATTACTTTTGTTTTCTTACAGGGACCTGAGTCACAACAGATTATCTTCTATCCAGACAAGTTCCCTGAGCCACCTCCAAAACCTCCGAGAAGTGTGAGTCCTCGTTACTTCCTACATAAGGGCTGCCTAAAATGTCCCCTTTCCTCCCCTACCCCAGACCATTTCAAGGGATGAACTTTTGGGTGATAAGACCTTCCTTTGAACTTTGAACTTTTAGCTCGGGCAATGCCTTGAAGTAACGCATAGTGTTTCACATCTTTGGATTTCATATGGCCTAATTAGCCTTTTCTGTCCTTTTTGGCATTCTTAGGAAGCTGAATAACAATGAATTGGAGACCATTCCAAGCCTGGGACCAGTCTCAGCAAATATTAGACAGCTCTCCTTGTAAGTGACTGTCAGCATCATCCCCATGGATGTTCGTAAGAGCAGCAGGCACTACCTGTATCAGCGGTTCCCAGCTGGTCGGTCGGTCACAACCCCTCTGGGTGTTGCATATCAGATGTTTGCATTACGATTCATAACAGTAGCAAAATTACAATTGTGAATTAGCAATGAAATAATTTCATGGTTGGGGTTAACACGACATGAGGAACTGTATTAAAGGGTTGTAGCACCAGGAAGGTTGAGAACCACATGTAGCTCTTATAAGCAGACTGACTACCCTTTCCAGGGCACAATAAGGAAGGCCTATTTAGACTAACTTGTTTCCACTTCTAAGTTTCAGGGATTTATTTATTTGTTTGTTTGTTTTGGTGCTGAGGGTGTGGGGGGGAGGTGGGGTGAGTGTAACCCAGAGCTTTTTGGTTGCTAGGCAACCCATTGAACTACTACCCTGTCAAGCATCTTTACAAAAACACACTTCACTAACTTTGCTAACCTGACTTCCAGGATTCAAAAGAAGCTGCCTTGAGTTTTGGTTACATTTTGTAGATTAGAATTTAAATTATGGTGTTGCTCCAGTGGTTGTCATGGGAACTGGATGCTGCATTACATAATGTTTGTAGATAATGCTCAGACTTCCTATGAGGGTAATGGAAATTGGTAATGTGCCATGGAGGTATCGTCTTTCTTTTGAGGTGTGTGTGTGTGTGTGTGTGTGTGTGTGTGTGTGTGTATTTGTGTGCATGTGAGTGAGTGCAGGTACCCTTGGAGTCCAAAAAAGGGCACTGGATCTCCTGGATCTGTTATCAGCTGTTGGATGTGGCAGCTGGGAACTGAACTAGGGTCCTCTCAAGAGCAGAATCTGCTCTTAATCTATGAGTCATCTTGCATCACCTTATAAGTATGGCTCCCGGTGTGGGAATCAAGATTAGAAACCCCAACTGAAAATATTTGCCAAGTTTTCACACACAATTAAAATTGTGTTGAATTTTCTGTATTTTCAGCATAGATAATATGTTTATATTCATTACTGAGGTCAGTTTTGGGAACAATCTTGTCTTTGCAGCATTTAAAAGTAGCATCTCGTATGTTCCAAGTGTAATTTCTAAAATTAAGCAATTTCCCGTCTTGATCTTAAGTAATTAAAAATTTATTTGTCTCTAAATTTAAAACATATCCTCTAAACAGCTTGATTAAAAGCCACCATTGTTCCTTTTTATCTGGTAAAGGTGTTGGAAGGGTTGAAGTTATATAGTAAATTTCAGGAGAGCTGGTCAATTAATTAACGTGATCACTCTCCAATTGCTTACATCTGGTGATTTATAGTGGTTTGTTTTTACTGAAGGCCCAGGTCAGCTGAGTCACCGTGCAGCCGCCGAGTCTGCTGTCTCCTGTTTGAATAAAAACTAAGTGGCATTTGATACTGATGTGGTTTTCCCAGAGATCAGGACCATAGAGGAATGAGAGAAAAAGCACTTGGTATTTGTCAAATAAACACTGAATTAAAAACAGAGTTTTCATATCAGTATCGGTACCCATTCTCTTCATTTTTTATTGGCATTTGAGTGTGTCTTGCAGCCTCGGGAGTTGTCTGACCATGGAGGATTTTTAAATTGTCTCCTCACCCTGTTGTCTTTGTCCTGTGTTTTGGCAGATACTGTTAACGTGTTTAAGAAACTGGCACGCTGGTGGCTGGGGGTCTGTAGTGTGTCTTGCTCTGGGTTGGTGGTGTAACAGCTTGCAGTTTGGCATGTCGTAGAGTCGAAAGCCTAAGAACATGCAAGGAAGTTATGAATCTCTCTTGGAGCTGAATAGCAACCACCACCCCTTCAGATGCCATCCCTTCTAGCTAGCAAGCTAGAGGCTGGACGAATGGGAAAAGTTCCGAACCCTCCACATGCTGTGTCTGTATGTGGTTAGCTCTCGTGAGGCTGTGCGTCAAATTAGCCTCAACAATCTCGCCTCCTTTCCCTTTCATGGGTCATCGTACCTCTGGGCAGTCACTATTTTGTTCATCTCACATAATGAGAGACCCAATTATGGCTTAGCTTAGGAAGCCCCCTGTGGTGGTGATTTGTATGAGGAAGGCCTGTGAAAGATCCTGAAAACCTTCTCTGGTAGTTTCTTACTACAAGTATTTTGTTTTCTCCCAACAGCTCTTCTGGATATTGCAATATATAGTTACTATTTCTAAAACATTAATATCCTCTGTATCATGTTGTATAGATGGAATATTTATTTTCCTCCATAGAGAAGCCCTTGGCGGTAATCTCAGCTAAATACCAGGACTTTTAAAGACATTTCTGAAATTGCAAAAAAAGTATTAACCCTCATGACATGACTCAGATTCCATACTTGCCTTAGCACTAGATTTAAGCTGAATTTTTCAAAGTAGTTTCTAAAACCATTTGACCTTTGTTATCAGGTTTTGTTTTGTTTTGTTTTTTGTTTGTTTTCTATATATTTTTGGAAGAAAATATTTTTCTGGGATATTTATATGTTATAAAAAGGAAAATTAGTTGGAGTCTTTACGTACATATAATCACAATCTTTATATAAAATCAAATTTGTAATATATATTTTCTGTGTATATCATGCATCCTAAGGATAAAGGTTTAGCACTCCAGCTTCATGCTGTTGTTTCTCTGTGCCACAGGGCCCTCCCAGTTGGAGTAACTGGCTTCAGAGATGACTAACTGGTAACATATTTGTCTCTGCCTGTAATTGTGGGAGATGGGAGCTAATGCTGGGTCAGATGGCATCCCTTGTCCAAAGAGAAACTCAGATAAGCAGTTCGAACCCTGGTAAAATATGAGCGATTTGGGAATGCTGGCTGGAGAGTCTCTGAGTGTCCTCTGGCAAATCTTGTCTCTTATAACAGATCTTTTACAATGCGGAAGACCTAACCAGAAGGCTCAGAGCTCACTGTGCTGGGGCAAGTCATTGGCTGTGTTTCTGTCTGTGTCTTTATTTATTGATTTTTTTTTCCTCTCTCAAACCATCGCATGGCTGTGGCACGATAGGGTTTGTTTGTTTTTTGTTTTGTCTTTTAGAAATGGAATAGCCCTCAGGATGAGTGCATTTCAAAGAAAACCTGTTGACCATGCACTTTATGTGGTGTGGCATGACTTAGCTAGGCTCCATGCACTTTTGAAACCTGTAATGTGAGTTAGGGAGGTTTAATTTGTGAAATGTAGTTAAGCAGGGCTGGTCAAGTCTTTGTCTTGATGCTGATGGCCTAAGTAGTACTGCCTGACCTGTACACATTTGCCAAGTGCCCTAGAGATGAAAAGTGTTAAATCACTGGCTGCCAGCGGTGCTTGCGGGAGTTAAAATGAACATCCTCTGACCCCAATCCTAAAGAGTCCCTATTGGCAGAGTGGGGGCAAGGCCAGGAGCATTTGTTGGGAAAGCCCCCTAGGTTCTGATCAGCTCTGATGTAAACATTTCTCTAAAATATCAGTCAGGTCAGTATCACAATCAAGATGATATTGTCATCTTTTTACAAGTGTGCAGGTGTGTTTTTGTGCCCATGTGGAAGCCAGAGGGCCATGTTGGATGTCTGCCTCAACCTCCCCTTATCATTATCACCACCACCTCCATCATCATCACTTCCATCATCACCATTTCACTTAGCTAGCCTCAGGATCTTCCTGTCTAGCACCTTACTTACTGAGCCACCTCCCCCCTCCCCATCCCAGCATTGTTCTTCTAAGTACCAGTTAACTTCAAAGCACCAGCTTCAGTAAAAAGCCATTAGAGATTTGTAACAGTATGAGGATCAAATGTAGTGTCTGAAAACATCACCCTAGCTGCAGTATAGAAAGTAGCTCGGAGGTGTCAAAGAACTACCCCTTCAGCCTGTGGTGACTGCCCTGATCTATGGAGGGGTCTTGCCAAGAGAAAGGTCACAAGGAGTGAGGCTCAAGGATGGGCGTGTAGGCCAGCAGTAAAGTGCAAGGCATCTCCAAGCCTCAATGAGGAGAAGAAGCAAAGCTCAAATCAAGAGGCCTGGGATTCATTACTGGCCCTGCCCACAGCAGGCCTTTCTCTGTGTGTTCTCTCTTCTTTAAAACGAGAAGGAGAGCAGTGCCTGTCTCCCAGAGTTGTCTTGAGGATTTGTGGGGAGAAGGCAGGAAAGCCATCTGGTCCACACAAGGGAAGAGGGAAGGGGAGGGAGATGACTCACCTAGAACGCAGTGAATCTACTATGTTCTATACCAGGATCTGCTTCAAGCAAAGAGCCCACAAACGGCCTCTTATGGTGGGACTTCATTCTAGCAAGAAGGGAGAGGAAGACTAATCAGTAAGCCAGCTTCAAAGGAAAAGTGGCTTTGGCTCCTGATAAAGGTGTGATTAACAAGCCCTGGCAGCTGTCCTTTGATGTGCTCAATATTGACAGAGCCCTACTGTGTGTCAGCTTACTGTTCTAAGGTCAGAGGTCAGCAGTGAACAATACAGACAAGAATTCTTGCCATCACAGCAGGAATGTCTCACCTCTCATGGAAGCAGGAAGATAAAAATCGATTAAGAGTTGTCCACAGAGCAGGGTAGATCTTGGACAGAGAAATAAAGCAGGGAAGAAAGACTGAGGAATGGGCATGGCCGAAGAAGACAGGATAGTATGGAAGGGAAACCCAGCGAGATGGCTCAGTGGCCCCTGCTGCCAAGCCTGAGGCTCTGAGTTCATTTCCCACAACCCCATGTGGCGGGAGGAGAGAGCCAGTGCCCACACACTGTCCTGTGACTTCCACCAGCGCACTGTGGCTCATGTACCCCCACCACAATAAATAAGTAAAAATGTAAAAATCGATAAAAGGGGATGTAGAGAGAAAGCGATTCGCTGAGAAAGCAAGATCTCAGCAAGGGCCTCACTGTACCTGCTGGAGGCTGGGGCTCCTCTCGAAGCCTGCCTGGCCCTGCCCTGCCCTGCCCACTTTGCCTTCCTTGTATGTCTCCTGTTACCCAGTTAGCAAATAACCTTGTTCCTACCCTTTTCCTCTGTACTTGGAGACTTCTGTGGCTCAGTGTCCTATTGCAGGTATATAGTGTATAGTTGGTGCCTAGTTAACATATGAAAGCCATGTGTACTTAGCATAATTCAGACAGATCTTTTATATACATGGTCTAAACCTGTGGCTAAATATTTACAGTGTTCAACTATGCATACTTGGTAAAGTAATAATATTAAATTATACCAACAGCAATAACACTAATTAAAAAGACCAAATTAAAAAGAATAAGGGAAGCAATTTAAGTAGCTCCAGATTCATTAGATGACTGTACAATGAGAGCCTGTCCCAGACTCCATGGCCCCCTTTTCTTTTGTCTTTGTAAGTCACCCAGGTTGGTGTCCAGAAACCCAGGTTTTGCATGGTGGTCCTGCCTTACACTATGTGCTCTACTTTACCAAGTTCTGAGTGAAAACCAATGGCAGAGACACATGCGTACACACACGCGGTCCCATAAGATTGGGCTGCCGCCCTCAGAGGAAAGCTAGCCATCTTGGATTCCTGGGGTGAGGCGGGGAGACTGTACAAAGTCCGCGGCTGTTTGGGGACGGCTGGTGACTGGTGGCTGCCCCACTGCTGGCCTCTGAACCTACTGTGGATAACTTGTGGTTCTGTCCCGTCTTTTGTCCTGTCGTACCTGAGATGTGTTGGAGACACAGAAAGGTGTGTGAGTCACACACACTCGTCCCTTGGTGCGGGGTCTTGAGCTGCTGAGACACTACAGAAAATAGCACTGTGTGTCAGGGAGTATTGGCCCTTGATGTGTGTGTGTGTGTGTGGCAGGGGGAGGCAGGGACTTCCGGTTCTGTAGAATCTGTAGAAGGGCTGTGATTGTTAGCCAGTCTTTTTTGTCTCTGTTAACAATTCCTGGGAAGACAGGGAAGGAAGGGTCACCTTAAATTCAGATTTTGAAGTTTGAGTTCATCATGTGAGAAAGGACTTAGTAGAGCAGAGCGGGGATATTTTGGTGGCCAGGAAGCAGAGAACCGAGGCCTTTGCACTAGAGGGCTCTCTCTGTTTCCATCCTGTCCCATGTGGACCCCAGCCTGTGGGGTCCTGCCTTCGTTCATGCCCAGGTTTTCCCCCGAAGTTAACCCTGTCTGCAAATGTCCTCTCACATGCAGCCAGAGTGCTCCTCATTAACCCCCCCAGCTACTCCTCAGCCCAGCCAAGATGACTAATGCGATTAGCCATTCAGCACAGAGATTTTTCTTTTATTTCCGTTTTGAAACTTTCACAGGTATAGGGTGTGGGGGGCCATTTGTCGCATCTCATACCAAAGGTAGGACTCATGTCTTCCTGTGCTCTCCATCCACACAGCAGCCCCGGGGAGTTCCATCCACGCAAAGGCATTCATGAAGAAGCTGAGTGGATGGGACGCACATAGAACCCTCTGGAGTAGGGGAGACCAGGGCTGGAGTTGGGGGCACTGGCTTGTGTCTGGCTCACAGGAATGGCCTGTCTGACCTTAGGCAGACTTAATTAATTCTTCTTTGTTTTTCTGTATGGTGTGGGAGGTTCTTCTGTCTATGTGTTGCTTTCATTGGTTAATGAATAAGGAAACTGGCTTAGCCTATAGCAAGGTAGAACTTAGTTAGGCAGGGAAAGCTAGGCTCAATGCTGGGAGAAAGAGGGTGGAGTCAGAGAGAAGCCATGGAGCCGCACTGGAGACAGATGCTGGACAGAACTTTCCCCGGTAAGCCACAGCCACATGGCGATACACAGATTAATGGAGATGGGTTAAATTAATATATAAGAGCTGCCCAATAAGAAGCTAGAGCTAACAGACCAAGCAATGATTTAATTAATACAGTTTTTGTGTGATTATTTCGGGTCTGAGCTGCTGAGTGGCTGGAACAACCAAGCAGCCTTCTTTACAACCATCTGTACAAACAGGCAGAGATGCCTGCCCATCTACCTCCTCAGTTCCCGCTGAGGAGCGAATGGCGTTCCATACTTGAGAGGGCCCTGAGGAGCTCCAGCAACCACAACTACAGTGGTTGCAGTATGCTGTGGGCTTAGCTCAAGTGCATAGGTCTAGGGCTATGGGCCAATGTGGATTCTTGAGCAGAAGAGTCACGGGAAATAGGTGGCATCCAGAAATTATCTTGGCAGCAATACATGAGGCAGAGATAAGGCACTTTATATTTAGAGTGAATTAACAGTATAAATCAGAGCTTTCTCTCAGTGGTCAAAAAAAAAGACAGCAGAACATGATAATAATGAATAAATCCCTCAACATTTATAGCCTAAATTTATGTTTATAGGGTGAATTTTGAGTTGTGTGCTGTGCAGTGTAGGTCTAACAGTGGGAAGCTGGGAAAGACCACCAAAGAGAGGTGATGCTCAGGGGATTATGAGTATCCCAGGCATTGAGATGCAGCAATTGCTACCTGGATAGACCATTGATGTCAGGGCAAAGACGTGAGCAGCTTGATAGGATGAGCCATGGGGTTCTTCCTTATTGGCTGGTTTTGAAGGAATCATGGACAAGCTTTTAACTTTTTATTTTTTTAACCAGCAGAATCTGCCTTTCCCCCTCTCCTCTTTCAGACAGTCAACATACTATTCCTTTTCAAAATCCAGTGTCCCGTGTGGCTTTGAGAATCAACAGTTGTGACCTGCCTACCACCCACCCTGGAGTATGTTAGTGGCACAGAGAGGAGGTTGCTCATCTCTGGGAGAGACACAACACCAGGGTGGAGTAGGATGACTGAGGAGAAATGAGATTATAGTACATTGCCCCCAAACTTGACTATGCTTCAACTCCATATTTGGGCTGGTTGGTGGTTTGAGTGTGCCCCTACAATGGCCCAGATTCCTCCTTTCAGTTATGTAGTAGGGTTACATAGGACAGCACCTGATTGTAAAATACATTCCTGTTAGATGGTTTTACCTGTCTAGAGGTGAATATATGTCTGAGCATGTTTAGGATATGTTTAGCCTAAGCTTGGATGACCACCAGTAGGTTAAGTTTGCCATTAAATGCATTTTATTTTATTTTATTTTGGTTTTTCAAGACAGGGTTTCTCTGTGGCTTTGGAGCCTGTCCTGGAACTAGCTCTTGTAGACTAGGCTGGCCTTGAACTCACAGAGATCCGCCTGACTCTGCCTCCCAAGTGCTGGGATTAAAGGCGTGCGCCACCACCGCCTGGCTGCATTTTTCACTTATAATATTTCCACATATGCTGTGGGATTTTCTGGGGTGCCATTCTATCACAAACCTGGAGTAATATATATTCTGTTATTTATATAGTGAATACAACCATATTAATTATACAGTTCTCATGCATTCCAAACAAAAATCAGACTTCTGGATTAGTTTGGGATTCACTTAAGGTACTGTTGTTTGGTTGTGTCATACTGAGTCTGTCTGAAGAATTGGCCAAGCTTAATTCATAGTTTTAAATCTAGTATTAGTGATTTTCATAGGTTCATAGCTCAGAAATCAAGTTGGGTATGGGAAGACAAGCATTACAAGAATTTCAAGCAGTGACGTGTCTGAATTATTTTATAACTAGGGGGTGAAAGTACAAATAGTTGTTTTAACCAAAACCTTCCTAAGTCGGTATTTGAAAAGAGGTCACCACTTTGTCATATTAATTAAGAAAGTTGAGGATCAACTTTAACCAAAAGTAAAACATAGGTTTCTAAGGGGAGCCAACAAGCTTTGTTTTGATTAAATGGGCATAAACCATACCCAGTGCTTGCCCACATCTGGTTGTAGAGGAGCCGATGGAATCTGACCAACTTAACTGCAAAATTCTTCCCTGAGCGCTTGCTGTCCTGTCGATGGATGAAGGGACTAGTGTCTTCCTGCATGAAAAGAGTCTTGCATTAGAGGTCTCTACCCTTCTCCCATGTATGTAAACCCAGTACTTTTGTGTTCATGGAGCAAAAGTTACGTGGCATCTTTTATTGGACTTCACAGTGTTTCTATATGGCTTATACATAAAAGAGTTTACTGTGCACAGAGTTGTATCTGTGCCACACTGTGAGTTTACCATCACATTTACTCATTAAACTAGCCTGTCCCCAGAGTACAGACTTACTGGGTTTTCAATTCTCTGCTTAGAGGGACTGAATTTGAAATATGTATTTGTCATCATTGCATGGTCTTTGAGAGCTTCCAGCGTCTTTACCTGGTTCCTTAGGTCAAAAGTGGACTCTTGGCCTGGATGTACAGTGTTCTCCAACCTTTCTTCAAATCGGACTGTCTATGGAGTTACTCCTTGGGTTCCGGGATGGACTGTGTTGTTCCAGCCCTATTTGCTTTGCCTTGTAAGGCATGACCACTCTGGTCTCACACTTCCTAAGACTCAGTTCAGGCTCCACCTTTATGGGATTTTGTTTGTTTCATTAGTTGGTTGATTTGGGGTTTTTGTTTGTTTTTGTTGTTTTGTTTGTTTGTTTTTGAATAGGGACTTGACTGGCCTGGAATTCTATATGTAGACCAGGCTAGCTGAGAACTCATAGAGATCTGTCTGCTTCTGCCTCCTGAGTGCTGGGACAAAGGCCTATGCCACTGTACCCAGCCACTTTTACATTTTTAAATGTATCTGTAAACATATTTCTTCCGGTTTTATTTGTGATTTTAAAGTTTCTGTTTTTCTCTTCCAAGTGGAACCTACCCAAAGTGATGCCATTTCTATTTTTATGCCCATTAGGACATGGCTCGCATGATGGTCTTTGGTATGTGGGAGGTACTCAGTACACATTTGGATGGTGTTTGGTATATGGGAGGTACTCAGTACACGTTTAGATGGTGTTTGGTACATGGGAGGTATTCGCACATGTTTTGCATGATGGTGTTTGGTACGTGGGAGGTACTCTGTACATGTTTGGATGGTGTTTGGTACATGGGAGGTACTCAGTACATGTTTGTATGGTGTTTGGTACATGGGAGGTACTCAGTACACATTTGGATGGTGTTTGGTACATGGGAGGTACTCAGTACACGTTTGGATAGTGTTTGGTACATGGGACGTACTCAGTACACGTTTGGATAGATAGAGGCCTGAATGCATGACTGCTCCGAGTTAATCACACAATTAGCTATTCAGTTCCTCCATTTGTTACAGTTTGTTTTTACTTATTAAATTTGATTCTTCCCTCCCCAAAACAAGAGTTGTAGATTTGAAAGAAGTAACCTATTGGGCAATCTTTCCCCAGTGGTCTTCCTTGAAGTCCCTGAAATCGACCTCCACTCCCTTGAGCTTGTCCTACTAGAATGCTTGGCGCAGAACATCTGCACTATCCTAGCCTCCCCATTTCTCCCCACTTGGGATTAACAATTTCAAGTGTCTCTTTGAAGCACTGGGGACAGCTTCTACCAGGAAACATCTTTATGCCAAGTGAGGCTTGTTCTGCCAAGACAGACAAAACAAAGTTCTAGCCAGTTAGCTTTCCATGATTGCAGTGGCAAGATTCGACATGCACCTCTCTATTCTGGTCTAGTTGCTTTTGCCTCTTCCTTTTCTTACTTAAGTTTCTCTGATGGCTCCCTAAGGCCAGGGGTTCAGGACTCTTGTCTGCTGAAGACCAAACCAGTGAAACAGTGTTGTGACCAACAGCCCTCTTCTTCCTTTGTATGAAAGTTGCTTAAGTACTAAATCCAAAAGGCAATTATAAACACAAACACCTCCTTTCTCTCTCTTTATACCACCTGCCTGGCTGTCTCATTCCCTTGTTGTATAGCTTCAGCCAAAAGATAGAGCAGTCTAGCAGTCTATAGAATAAGGTTGAAGACAAAAGGAGATTTTAAGGGAATAGTCACACTTCGGGTACTTTAGTGCATAGGAAACATTTGGTATTTATTTGTGAACTGTCAATTTTATTATGTATGGGCAATTCAAATTTATCATAGCAAAGAAATATAACATGCAATAGTCAAAATGAACACATATATGAAAAACAGACGTGTGTGTGTGTGTGTGTGTGTGTGTGTGTGTGTGTGTGTGTGTCTATTGAGAAAGAGAGAGGCGCTTTTGAATTTGGTCACGGTTTTCTTTGTAATCCCACACACATGGCATTGGTCTAGAATAGATGGCAGAATTCTTCCAATGAAAAATGCTTATAGATTTAGGCACACAGTCAGTTCATAGAATGAGTCGGTCTCTTTTTCCTACTCACCACAACATGTAATTAACAAAGAGAATTATTTACACAGAATTAGAAACAGTTTGATATGTAACTGTTGTGACCCAGTTTTTTATTCAGTATAAATGTCTATGCACAATTGTCGTAACTTGGGATTAGAAGAGGAGTTTTCCTTAGTGGAAGCAAAGGATCCTTGAGAGAGAAAGAGATCCTTGGACCTCTCCAGTGAGCACATCTGGGGCCGAAGATCATTCTGGTGAGCGCCCATTCCAGAGAGACTATGATTGTAATTGTTAGAACTTACCCCTCTGTGGTAGGGAGGAAGCTTCCAGTGTGGGCATTGCATGCTTTAAACACAAGTTTTTTAATAACGCCTTGTCCGTCACTTGTCCTTCTGTTATTGTTTGTTCGGTGGGACGGGTCTCCCTGCAGATGGAGCACACACTCCCTTGGTTCTGCTGCCTCAGCTTCTTTGTGCTGGACTCCAGGCATGCCACACCAGTCACAGCCCCTGCCATCTCGAGGGCGTAAATCCTCTTGCCCCTTTCTCGCAGGCTTGACCAGTCCTGCTCAGTAAGTCCTCAGTGATGATAAGAACCCCCAAGCTCAATGCCGGGGTGCACACAAAATGGGGGTGCGAGCGCACCTGCCTATAGGATCACAACCACCACATGCTCTGGGTCTACTCAGAGGGACCAGTGAGACCAGGATACTCTGCCATGTTCCCTGCCTGTTGCTCTGCGAACCAAATAAAACAGAATTAATTTAGCATGGTGTACACATGCACAGGTAATCCTTCTGTGATACCTGGTTATTTACTTGTGGTTTCGAACAGCCATACTGTCTTGCTTTTATTATGAAGTGACAGTTCCTTGTTTAGGCCAATAAAATGGTTTATTCATATGGAAGAAGTGAGTTAGTGGTAAATATTTGCTTACTTTTCAGGAAAATGGGGTGTTACTGATAAAATACTACAGAAGCCGTGGGCTAAGCATGTCACACCGAGCACACTTATTTGGCTCTGTTCTCTCATAGCTAGCCTTAAAATGAAAGGAATAAAACAAAGAAAAGGAGAAGAAAAGTCCCAAAGTAAATACCAGCAAGAACAAAGAAAAGACCACAGGCCAAATGAAAATGTCATAAAAAGTTTACAAGCCAATGGATAAATCATAAACTTATGTAGGGAGAAAGTGGAGGAGATCCCTGAAAGTGAAAGCTTGTGTGTATGTGTGTGTGCGTGTGTATTCTCTGTGTGTGTGAATGTGTGTATGTGTGTGAGTGTATGTGCATATGTATGAGTGTATGTGCGTGTGTGTGTGTGTGTGTGCATGTGTGTATCTGTGTGGGGTATGCGTGCATATGTGTGTGTGTACACATGTGCATATGCTGCTGATCCTCAGGATAGTTCAAGAATTCAAAACCTATGAAAGTGGAGGTATCCCATAGGACTGGAAACAAAAAAGGCTTAGTTATAACCCATTTATAAGAATTTTCGGGACCTCCACATTCTCATCCAGACTTGGCCCCGTGACTGCCCTGCATATGACGCACGAGACTGGAAGTTTATTTCTAGGACAACTGAGCAGGAAGCTTTTGGACTCTGGGTGGGATGGAAGGTCTTGCCTCTGAGTCAGGGAGACTGACTTGAACATGGATGTTGAGGTCGCATCCTCTCATCTTAGTTCTGCCTCACTGCTCAGGTGATAACAACCATGCTTATACTGTAGACTAGAGACTGAGGATTTGCAAGGAAAAAACACACCTAGCAGAAATCAGCTCCCATCTGTCACCTACGGGGTGACATTGTTTGCTTGTCATCCCACGACCTGTCTACCTGAAGTCCTCAGTAAGCTCATGGCTCCTTATTTTCTTTACATTTCCTTCTTTATCTGTGTGTTCCTGGAGGCTCTCTCTGTAAATCAGAGGATGACCTTGAACTTCTTACCCTCCTGTTTTCACCTCCTGAGAACTGGGATAAAGGCATGTACCACCATGCTTGATGTATGTGCCACTGGAGACCAAATCCAGAGTCTTGGGTTTGCCAGGCAAGAATTCCACCACCTTGGCTACAACTAAATCCTACTTCCTTCAGTTGTTTTGCTGTTGTTCATTTCGATTTGTCTTTGTTTTTGAGATAAGGTCTTGCTGCTTAGGTCGGGGTGGCTTTTGAACTCAGTGTCTTCCTGCCTCAGCCTCCTGAATGCTAGGATTATGTGTGTTTGCTGCCCCACCTAGCTTTAGATTTTTTTTTTTTTTTTGGTTTTTCGAGACAGGGTTTCTCTGTGGCTTTGGAGCCTGTCCTGGAACTAGCTCTGTACACCAGGCTGGTCTTGAACTCACAGAGATCCGCCTGCCTCTGCCTCCCGAGTGCTGGGATTAAAGGCGTGAGCCACCACCGCCCTGCTAGATTTTTTTTTTAAAGAACTTTCTTAGAAAATATGAATGAATATCTAATGCTTTCAAAAGTCAGAATCTACAAAAATGGAAAAAAGGGATTTGGAGGCAATAGATGGAGACAAAAATCCAGTCTTTGGGGGAGAAAGAGGAACCACTAAAGCCACAAAAGCAGAAGAACCCAGTGAGAACACACAGCGGGAAATACTCTGGAAGGTGAAAATGCAGCTAGTCAGCAAGCTGTAAAATCAAAGTTCAGAATGCAGAAACAGTCATTTTAACGAAGAAATCGAAGTGCTGGGGGAAAGTTGGAAAATTCTCCCAGAAAGAGCCAGCGGACAGAGGGATGGAGAGTAGGAGAGAAGAGGAAACGGAATAAACCTGAAAGCAGGCTCCTCTGAGTTGAAATCCACCAGAAGACACTGGTAGATGTTGAAGAGATTGCCAAAGATAGTGGGGGGGGGGCGCACAATTTGAGGACTGAGAAGCAACATGGCTCTCTACTGAAAGGACCTACTGTGTGCCAACAAAGGCTTGCGGTGAGTGCGTTACTGTGAAATTTCAGCATGCTGGGACTGTACAAGTTGCTCTGAGAGGAGGCGAGCCGGAACGCAGGCTCTCTCAGGATAAATGACAGCGATCTTGCCACAGCGTTCCTAGCAGCAGGGCAGTCGTGAGGACTTGGTAGGAACACAGACTCATGTCAACCTTCCCCTGCACACACCCTGAATAGAACCCCTGGGGTGCAGTGCTCTACAGGCCTGCCTCCAGGATGCCCTCTTCCAGCTCTGATGTTGGCTCAAGTCTGAGCAACACTGGGGTGAAGGATCTCAACAGTGCCTGGCTTCATCTGGGAGGACCAAGCCTTCCCAGCCCGAAAGGACAACCGCTTCTTGCCCGAGCATAGTGCACACACCTAAATAACCAGATTCACAGGAACATTCCCAAACATGGAGAAGCTAATGGGAGACGAGGCCCAGGAAAATGAGGGCACAAACTGAGGACAATAAAGATGAGGGGTATAGGAACGAATTGTAAAAGAAGTCTCTCCGGGGGAGGCACTGATTCTTCCTGAAGCCTCTGTGGCAAATCCGGTTATTGGTAGTGTTCCACCATCCAACTCTTGACATCCAGCTCATGATGGCTGGGTGAGATCTTCCTATTCCATTTCCATCTGGTTGGATTTACCAAGTGAAGCAAAGCAAGATGTTGAACCAGAGGAGAGTGATGCCCTCTCGGGCACTGCAATCTGAATTGTCATATCAGAGAGCCTCATCTCTGAGCGACTTGATGCATAGAAGGAGTCATCTTTGTGTTTGTTTGCTTTCCTGCCCTCCTGGGCTGCTGAGGGAGTGTGCCATTTTCTGGTGAGCCCAGGCATCTTGAATCGCTGTTCCCGTGAGTGCCTACAGCACAGATATGGAGGTCAGAGGACTAGAGATCCACCATGTGGGTCATCAGACCTGGCAGTAAGTGTTTTGTACCTGCTGAGTCACCTCTCGAACCCCAGAATTTTTTTTCATATTCTTTTATTTTTTTTCATTCCAAAAAAATTTACATTTCCTCCCCTTCTCCCAGTCCCCTCCTACACCCCCCACTCCTCCTCCCTCCCCCTGCTTCCTTAAAAAGAGGGCAAGGCCCTCCCCCCTCCATCCAGGCCTAGGAAGGTGTGCATCCAAATAGACTAGGTTCCCAAAAAGATAATACATGCAGAAGAGATAGGTACTAGTGTCATTGTTGATGGCTTCTCAGTCTGCCTCCGTTGGCAGCCACATTCAGAGAGTCCGGTTTGATCATATGTTTGTTAAGTCCCAGTCCAGCTGGATTTGGTGAGCGCCTACTAGATCAGGCACACTGTCTCAGTGGGTGGACCAGCCCCTCACAGTCCTAACTTCCTTGCTCATCTTCTCCCACCTTCTGCTCTTCGACTGGACCTTGGGAGCTCAGTCCATTGCTCTGATATGAATGTGGGTCTCTGTCTCTATCTCCACCCATTGGATGAAATTTCTATGGTGATGATCAAGATATTCATCAATGTGACTATGGGACAAGGCTAGTTCAGGTACCCTCTCCTCTGCTGCCCAAGTACCTAACTGAGGACATCCCCGTGGACACCTGGGATCCCCTCTAGAGCCAAGTCTCTTGCCAATCCTAAAATGACCCCCTTAAGGTAGATATCTTATTCCCTTCTCCAATATCCACCTTTCCTCCATCTCCACCCTCCCACTCCCCCAAGCTCTCCCCAGTCCTTCCCTTCTCCCTTCTCGTTCCCCCTCTCCCCTTCCCCCACCCCGCTACCCCCACCTCTATCCCCGCCCCTGTGCTTCCAACTTTTGCCTGGCGATCTTGTTTGCTTCCAATTTCCAGGAGGATCTATATATGTTTTTCTTTGGGTTCACCTTGCTATTTGGCTTCTCTGGGCTTGTGAGCTATAAGCTTAATTGTATTGTCAAAGCAGAGTTAGCTTTATTGTGTGTAATAATTTCACACTAAGATAAGTTTTAAGTAACTACCTGCTTTATCGCCCACTTTTAGAATTTTTTGTCAATTTCTGTTTACACAGAGGACCAACTTGAACTTTTATACCTGGGACCAATGAAGAAGGGTTGTGTTGTATGTGGTATGAATGGGCTTTTGACCTACGGTTCGTTTTTCGTTTTAGCATGTGTTATAACTGGCAGGCATACAGAACCCTGATTATTGTCGGACCGCTGTTAAAATTCTGTGCTGTAGCCATCTTTATCCTGTTTGTGATCCAAAAGATAATTATACATCGTGTTGACCTGGCTTTGAGCTGAGAAGAACTGACAGCCTCCTCCTTGTGGGGTTCTGTTCTTGTCTGTATGCAGAACTTTCCACAGTTGGCTCTCACTCGATGGCAGAGTGCTAGCGGGCCAGTCTAAACATGTGTGTCCTCTTAATGAGACTTCCTCATTATCTTGTTCACAGAGGTGAGCAAAGGCTGTTTATTTTTATCTGTATAGGAGAGGCTTTTCGCCTGCCAAATCTTTCTTTTAAATGAAGTCTGATATTAAGTGGAGTTAAGTTGTTTCATTCAAAGTAGTTTTCAAGATGACTCAAGGAAACTTTTTTTTTGTGTGTGTGTGTGTGTGTGTGTGTGAGAGAGAGAGAGAGAGAGAGAGAGAGAGAAATAAATGCCCTTTCGTGTGTTTGTACCATGTTATGTTTTCATAATAGCCCATGATTTCTTTATATACCTTGTTAAGCTGGTTGCTTGTAAGTTTATGTCGAGATCAGTATTTCTCTATGGTCAGGCCAGACTGTACCAGTTAGTATATTTAATGTGCTTGCATAGTGGAGTTTGGAATGGAATGGCCACAGATTCAGCTGTTGTTAGTGACTCAGAAGAATAGAACTGGAGGTATGATGTAAGTGGGGTGAAACATTCCAACTAGAGAGGGAACTACGGCATCTAGAACATGGTTTCCCATGCTTTCGAAAGGAGAGTGACTTTCGCACATAGCACCCTTAAGTAGCCAGAACGGCATGCATGCCCTTACACATCGCCGTGAGCTGCCTTTTATCTGGTGCAATAGGGAGGCCACAGTCGAAACTATTGGCAGATGTTCCTTACTCTTTGTGGAGCTAGTGCTTGATTGGTTCGGTGATTCTAGCATGAAAAAAAAACCTGCTCTTCCTGCTCCTTGTCAACAGAGACTGTTTCACTCTGCAAGCCCCTTTCCTCACCTTAGAACAAAATGATCACCATTTAAATCCACTTAGTGCACGAGAACATGGTGGAGATCACAGGGAGTCAGAAGCAGAAGCGGTCACCGCCATGGCAAATGTCCTTCCAGCCTCACCAGCTGTGCTCTACTCCGAGCGGTTCCCCGGCAACGCAGCTGTTCCCAGTGTCCAATCAAAGGAGAGGATTCCTAATGTGTGGAGATAGCGTACTCAACTGTTTTCTGAGAAGCTACCAACCCATTGAAGCGCTGGTATTGGTTGTTTTTAATCTGTGATACTTCATACCTGCCAAGCAAGAGGGAGTCCCACGTCTTAGAGAGCACCTCACATCCAGCACAAAACACAGAAGTAACAGAGTGAAGGGAGACTCCTCTAGAGTTGAACCCGGCCCCAAGGCCAGAGCTGTGGAGCAGGGGACCTGGACCCATGTGCAGGGGGCCAAAGCCTTGGCTGTGCTCCAGAAGAAGGATGGTACACGACCCTCCAAACATCACTTCTAAGCAGGTCATTGCCATGACACCAGGTGTCATTGCCATGACACCCTTTCCCCTTCATTGACTTAGAAGCCTCACACCTGGTGCAGTGAATCTTGCCTGCCTTTCAGCTAGTCTTTACCAGCTCCTGCCCTGCCAGAGCATCCCTTGTATTGCCCTGTCACTAAGAGACCTCTGGTCTGTCCCCATCAGCAATCCCAATAGGAAAGCCATTACCTAACATAGTTCCCAGGGCCTGACATTACCTACTGTCGTCTCAGCTACCTTACTCTTTCTTTGTTTTCAGATTTATTATTTTTGTTTATGTGTATGTGTATATGTTTGTCACATGTGTGCAGGTGTCCTCAGAGGCCAGGACGGGATATTGGCGCCAGGGACCTCCAGTTACAGGTGACTGAGCCACCTGATGAGGTGCCGGGATCTGAGTTCAGGTCCTCTGGAAGACTAGCAATTGCTCTTGGCCTGGGAATCGACTCTTTCATCCCCAGCTAATTCACTCTTGAGCATCAACCTCTCTGTAGCTGTGAACGCTACATCCCAGTGAGCCAAGCGCACTTCCATTTCCTTGAGAAGATGCTGTGCTTTCTTCTGTCTCATTTGAGCCACTGGGTTGGGACTCTGCTTCTGCCTTCAGCATCACTGGCCTGTTCTCCCACTTGCCAGGCTAACTGCGTCCTTGGCAAATTCTGCTGGCGTTTCTATGCTCTTTGCAGCGCCCATGAAGTGTCTGATCCCAGTACTTTCACCACTGTGCCTTCCTTCCTTCTTCTTAGCATCACCCTGCCACTGACCCCCACTAGACTTGAGGCTTGTGGAAAGTCAAGGGCATCTTGATCTTGTTCATGGCGAGGTCTCTCTCCAGCATTCTTAGAGTAAATATCATCACAGAAAAATGGTAAGCCATGTTTGCCTCTACATTTTATGGTATTTGGCAAAGATGACTGGAGGATGGTATCGGCAACAAAATGAAGCCATTATTTTTGGACCTTAGAAGCCAGGGTTGAAATACCTGGGGCTGCTGTTTTTCCTGTGGCTTCTTCGGAAGCTAGAAGGAAGCAACTGTCTTATGTTCCCCACCAGCCGTGCCCTGAAGGTCTGTTTGTCTTGAAGGGACTGATTATAAGTCACCTCAGCGAGGATTTTGACCATGGAACTCTCTGTGCCATCAACAAACAGAAGAGTAAATATCCCTACTCTCTAATGGGTTTGTGCAGGACTTAAACACCCTCCGGGCCGTGTTATTTGGGGCAATGGAAAAATGCCATGTACATGTAACTTCAGCGATGGATAAGGAATTTGTTTTTAATCAAAACTGTACACATTCTGCCCCAGTATGAATCAGCTGTGGTGCTTTTGAATGTGTTGATGAATTTTGGCATTTCTCCATATTTGGAGAATAGCTAAAACTGTGGCAGAATTGAATCTTTGTCCTCTGCAAGTGGCTGCTTAGGACCCAATCACTGAAACACATTTATCTTGAGTGTTGTGGGAGAATTTCTTTTCACTTTTTTAAAAATGTAGCTATTTCTTTCTTTCTTTTTAAAACCCTCTCTCATGATATAAAGCAAGTTTTTTTTTATTTGTTTGTTTTTGTTTTAAACTGGTACCTATCAGGTGGTAATTTGCCAGTTAGTCTAAGGTAATAAAAAACCCGAATTTGGATTTGATTCAGTTTCATTAGGGCAGATTTAAATTTTTGTGATACAGGGGCTATTATCCTGGTGGTTGAGAGGGATTTTTGTGCTGAGCATCGAGGCCGACAAAGACCACACTGTACACACTCCATCCAGAATGGAGCACTTTCACACTGCAATTTAGGAGCTGTGCAGTTCAGGAAATTGCTGGCTTTGGCTGGACCATACTTTTACTGCAAGGAAAATTTTATTCGTCACTCAAGTAATTGCCAGTTTTAATACCTTATTCATAATTACCTTATAAACAAACGAATATATAAACCAAAGATTGTATGGCTTGTTATCTGACTTGCAGCCATATTTGGCCAACATGATAGACACCTGTGGGCCTCCTTTTCCCTGCCTCAAAAAACTAATTTGCTCCATTTATTACAAAAAAAGTAATAATAACGAAACTAATCACTACAGCTATTGTTCTCTTTTTGTCGTTGGGAAATACTATTTAAGTCTAGGTAGTCTAGCCCCAGACAGCATGGGCCCAAACCGGGTGCAGACTTG
Organism: Ondatra zibethicus; assembly: GCA_004026605.1. Classification (NCBI taxonomy): domain Eukaryota; kingdom Metazoa; phylum Chordata; class Mammalia; order Rodentia; family Cricetidae; genus Ondatra; species Ondatra zibethicus. Next base: position 75,679 of record PVIU01009294.1, read on the forward strand.
AAGGGAGATGTGAGACAGGGTGAGTCTGGGCACCTGAGGGCTGCTGGGCATTTGGGGGGTGGGCATCCTGGTGCTAGAAACATTGGCTATGTAGTTAAAAGAAAATTTCTGTCCCCCAAATTGTGGTTTTGTTCAGCCCCTATACCCTGACCCTAAGGCCTCTCGGCTTGTCTTGGACTGCCTCCATCTCCGGGACCTACAAATTGACTAATTGTCACACTTGCATTAGCCTGTACCTCACAGCTAGATCAAGGAGTTTGTACTCTGGCAAACCCAGATGTGGGAAACCCAGATGTGGGAAACGGTCAAAACCAGAGGTCATGGCTGACTTGACTCTAAACAAAGTCTGTAAGGCTTTATGGGGATCCAAGGGTCTTTGTAATTTGTGACTTGTACGTAGGACTGCTGTTTCTTTCTTTTTTTTTTCTTTTCAGATTTTACTATGATCTCAGCTTTGAAGGTATGCTGTGTCTTATGAGCTTGTTACCTGGTGCAGCATGGCTTTTGGTGGAGTTATATTCTCTGATGACTCGGGTCTTAGAGATCAAACAGATAGCACTCTAGAGTCCTTAAAAAGAATAGACTAAGGGTTTGAACTGTAGCTTGAGAAGTTAGTTGGTGTGGTGTTTGGAGCCCAGGTCTGTGCAGTTCCCTCCTCCTTGTTTGTTGTGGGGAAGGCAGCACCTGGCCTTTGCAGCATCGGGAAGTCAAGCCTTCCAACTGCAGTGGGCTCTGAACACACAGATCCCTGGAGGTCTGGTCTGTCTGGGAGAGGAGATTGAAAGGGGCCCTGGCTATGCCTGTGATGATGGATCAGGGGGCCAGTTGGATTTCTACATCAGTTAGAAAATAGAAGTTAAGGGTTTTTTTGTTTTGTTTTGTCTTGTCAAGGTAAGAAGTAGCAGCTCTTTCTGAAGGAACATGTGCAGTGAGAAATTGCCACAATATCTCTTCTGCTCTGTGTTCTGGGGGAAAAAAAAACAAAAAAACCAAAAAACCCTGGGATTGTTTGGGGACCAGCTCAAACTTACTGTGTGAAGTGACTCAGAAGTGGTTGGGCTGGTTATACAAAAGTCCTAGTTTCCCAACTTTAGATTATCTATTATATTTGTGAGAGAAATTATTTTATCATTCAACAGCGTAACATATGAGACAGGCTTCATGTAGGGCTTGACACCTAACGTGTGCTCACCATTATTTCTGGTTTCATTGCATTCTAGCACAGTGGCATGAACACAAATTCCTGCCCCAGAGGAGTTTGCAGCATGTGTACCTGTTAGGACATGTAGGATGCAGTGTAGGATGTTAGGACGTAATGCAGTGTAGGATGTTAGGATGTGATGCAGCGGTGTGCATGTTAGGATGTAATGCAGTGTAGGATGTTAGGATGTGATGCAGTGTAGGATGTTAGGATGTGATGCAGCGGTGTGCATGTTAGGATGTGATGCAGTGTAGGATGTTAGGATGTGATGCAGTGTAGGATGTTAGGATGTGATGCAGTGGTGGGCATGTTAGGATGTGATGCAGTGTAGGATGTTAGGATGTGATGCAATATGTGTACCTGTTAGGATGTGATGCAGTGTAGGATGTTAGGATGTGATGCAGTGTAGGATGTTAGGATGTGATGCAGTGTAGGATGTTAGGATGTGATGCAGTGTAGGATGTTAG